>VXBZ01012599.1:604002-632505 GCA_013399135.1 Heliornis fulica | reverse complement strand
GAATGGCCCCCGCTGAGCCATAGTGATGTCTTTGACAACCTAGTTATCAGATATGTGCACATCTCAGAGGAGAATAAGCACAGTATAAAAATAGCCTTAAGTCTCAGAACAGCAAGGAGGTAAATGAAAGAAAGAGGTTTGGGCTTTAATTTTTTTTCTGTGAATCAGTGATTAGTTAAAAGCCATTAATATGGAGAGTAAGAAAACAACAGCAACATGGACTATCCCCTGAGTGCAGGTGCTGTAGATACTGTATAGTCTTCAGAAATATGGGATCTGGGGATCTGATAAATAACTTTGCACTGAGTAATTAAAATTACTTATTCTGATTATCACTGAAGGAGTGTAGGCTCAATCCTGAGAGTAGCTTACTCAGAGTTACTGCATTCAAGACTCATGTGTGCTTTTAACCATGCACTGCTCTTTACTGGGGGTGACAATTCTTGACAGTGATTGTTCTTGACAATGACCCAGGCTTGGATTTCTTCTGATTTTCTTCTGCTTCTCTCTCTGGCTTGGACTGCAAGAAGAGCAGGATGAGAGTAGTGAGAAATGTACGTCAGATTCCAGAAGCTGAACTGAGGTTTTAGTTTGAGAAGATGGAACTGGAGGAATGTGTTTGTTTCATCACCTTCAGAAAGATACAGTTGACCTATATTTTCCATGCACATCCCCTCTATAGTATTTATTTTCTCCCTTTCTTAGGCTTTTTAACTAATATACACTAAAACAGAGGAAAAAATATTTTCTTAAATGTATGAACTTGATTAACTGCAAAAAGAAAGTTAAGAAATATCTTGCCTTTATTCCTTGTAACATTTTCCTCTAGAATATAAAATCTGTAATAAAAATATTAGAAGGGTTTAAAGCAGATTCTGAAATAATGAGGATTTAAAAGGTTGTGTGCACATGCATAATCCTCTTTAAAAATCAAGGTGAGAATTTGGCTGTACCCTGACAAGCTTAGGGACTTCTAGAAAGCCCCAAAATCTCAATGAGATTTAAAAATGAGAGGGGGGAAGCCAGCTGGATGCATTAACAAAAACATGCAAAAAAAAAAAAAGTTAATTAGATTGCTAATTAAATGCTATCCAGGATGAAATGATTAAACATTTATAGGAAATTTTCTAAAGACATTCGCCTTCAGAACTCGGCCAAGCTGGATTTGATTTTTACAGCACTATGAAGTGCCAGTCCTTTAAAAGGAGTTCTCTGTCTTCAGCAGGTACTGTGCTTGCCCAAGGGCAGAACTCAGCACTGTCACAGTCATGACAGAGATTTACAGCCCATTCTCCTGCTCTTCTTCCCAGAGGATACCTTCAGTGATTACTGCAGCTGCATCCCGTGGTTGTGCAAGTGCTGGGTGTCCAGCATGCTTTCACCATGGCCTCCTCCACACACCGGTGGTACCCACACATGAGGTCTACAGGCGTTAATCTCTCAAGACAGCAAATGAGTTCTTGCACGGCTGGTGCCGACCGTTCAGCTCTGCCCTGCATCAGTGCACTCCGTAGAGGGGAGGCCACGCTGTGTACAGCTCTACAGCTCCTAACATGCACTCAGGATACACGTAGGAGAGCTTTTGCTGCTGTAATAGTAGCTGAGTCAGGGAACTGAGAACTGAACAGTGCAAGCTGTTACTTTTTGGAACTGAGGCTGGTTTTGACTTTCTCCTTTCTGGATTAGGGGACTAAAAAGATTCTGTGACACGGACTCTTCAGAGCATTAACTCTACAAAGATGTGTTTATATATGCTGCACTCTGCATTGGGGTACTTTGACTTTATGGAAAATAGAAGTTAGTAACTTCTGTCTGCAGAAATGCCATACATTGAAGACACCTTCCCCTGACCTGAAGCGCTACTTTATAAAAAAATATTTGTTATAGCATAATTATTAAATAGAGTAACTACGATGACAGGAATATTTGCAACTGAGTCACAGGGAGTCTTAATATATCACTAAGGTCCCAGATGTGAAGCTATTCAAAAGGTTTCAGAATCATCTTTTAAAATTAAAATATAGATATGATGGTTTCATGATATTGCATAAAGTTTTCTGAATTTCCAGGTCCTAAAACAACACCACCACCAATACAGTAACTTGTTTCAATAAAAATTGCCACAAAGTTTTTATTTGAAATTATGTTCTTTTTCAGATTAATTGGAATTAGCATGGCAGAAATGTCTGAAATATAAATAATCACAGAATCCAAAATATTATTGTTTCTGAATTTTCCTTTTCAATTCCACAAAAGCTACCTGAAGGGTTTTGTGCCAGTTCAAATTAAAATTTTGCTTAAGCTTCTTCTTTCCAGAGGTATCAAAAAACCACAAAAGTCTGATGAGTCTGATTTACCCCCGTACCACTTCCAACACCTGCAGATTTGTAATACAATTGGTATGTTTCATTCCATATAAAAACCAGCATGTGACTCATTCTCAGCTCTGATTGCCAGGATGTCATTACCACTGTCATTTTCAGTCATCACTATTTAGTCACAGTAAATTGTAGGCATCTGTACATTCATACATGCCTTTGACGACACAAGCACTTTCAGAGGGGATGGTGATGAAGCACTGAGCAGGTAACCGGCAGCATCCTGGAATCGCCTCATGTCTCATGTTGCTATTAAGTGCACACTCACAGTGTCTAATGGGAAACAGGGTAGAAAAAGGAATGAAGACAGGCAATTTAACAGCTGGCAAGAATAAAAAAGAAATTAACTGGATTTTCTTCTGTTATATTGATTCCTTTGTGGATGAGTTTGGTTTCAATGTTTCCTTCTCCCTTGAGAATTGTATACCAGATATTTTCAAATATCAGGCCTCTTACAGCAAAATCCAGGGAACACTTTTAACCAGGGATGTATTCTTACCTTGATTTAATAAAATTGATTGTATCAGTTAACACATATTGTCATAAAATCTACATATCACAAAAAAAGAACTGTATGAGTGTACTGTAGTCTTTGCTTAGATACAATCAATAGATTGTCTTTCTCACAAACTTTATCCAGCCTAAAAGCTGGCCCATATAACAAACACAGGTGGACCTTGAAACGACTGTGAGACTAGATGAGGAATGGATTAAACTTGTACTTCACCAATTCCCACCACTCTGATTTTTGCCAGAGTGCTAGATTAATTTCACAGAACCTTCTTTATTGTTTGAATTCTTATCAGATGAATATGGTGCTGGAATTTTAATGACAAATGTGTACTACATTTTTTGTCAAGAGCAGTAACTGGAGAGAGTAGAGCTAAACAATCAATGAAGTTCAAAAACTGGAGCTCTGATTCTGCAATACATGCTTGCCTAAGTGGAACTGATGCCCTTGGGAGTTCAGTCAGTAAAATCTTTTATAGCTTTTGTTGCCTTTCTCATCAGGCAATAAGACAGGAGTTGCACAGATTTCGAATAAATATGTGCAAAAGTTGAAAAAGTAGGCTTGCAAAGAGTATCAGTGTATTTTCTCATTATGTCCTTGCCAAAGTATCTGACTCTATCAATATCCATGCACATGTGTAATTTGAATCACAGAATTTTCATTGTTGCTCTGGAGCTCCCCATGGGTAGAATTGTGTCAGGAATGGGAATCATGTTTCTAATAGCTTTGGTAATATTCACATACCCCTTCGGGCTATGGTCTTGCTCGGTGCCAGGCTGTGATGTTATCCTGGAGGCAAGATGCAATGAAGCCTTTCACTGATTTCACTTGATGGTTACCTGAAAAGAACTTGCATGCTTCCTGGATCCTGGCTGATGCTGGAAAGTGCTATTGTGCTTTTTTTAGGGTAGGAGGAGAGACATGAGACTGTCTGGTTTTGCAGTTGAAGGTCAAAACAAGAATTCCTAATTATCCTTATATGAATACAGCACAACCAAAGCAGCTCGACCGCTCAATGACTGTCAAGGCAACGCTGGTGAAAATTGGAGGAGGCAACAGTCACAAAATCACAGAACATTAGGAGTAGAAGGGACCTTGAAAGATCAGTTAGTCCAACCCCCCTGAGCAGAATCACTTAGATCAAACCACACAGGAACATGTCCAGATTGGTCTTGAATGTCTCTAGAGGAGACTCCACAACCTCTCTGGGCAGCCTGTCCCAGTGCTGAGTCCTTCAGGAACTGGCCATTGTGACATGGTTAGGCAAGAAGTGAAGTAATTTGCACAAATATTTGTGTATGTGTGTTGGTTCACAGGATTTGTCTGTGGCAAGGTAGGCTGTCAGAAACAGATGACATGGATGGGGTTAGGATGGACAGAATTAAGTGATGGGACCAAGTGAGGCCATGGGGGGAACAGAGATAGCACTTTTCCAAGGACAGGTCTGGAGTCAGGCTGGTCATGGCTTTCTGCTGATTGTTGTTCCGTAGGGACAAGCAAAGTAATTCTGGCCAATGTCAATTTGCAATTGCAGAAATCTGGCAAAGGCTCCTGGGTCTCTCTTTTTTTTTTTTTTTTTTTTTTTTTTTTTACATTTATGACTGAATATTAGTTTAAAGAAGGGTGGCTGTGTAAATCGTGGTTCCTCACATACAGGTCTTATGCCCCCTGCTTTGTGGGCTTTGCCCTTTCCTTGAAGCCCATCTCCAGTGGGATAAAGAGAGCTCACAAGTAAACGTTCCTCAGGTCAAACTGCTGTAACAATCCTGCTTGTGCTGTTAGCTGAGCACTTAGCAAAGGCAGCATATCTAACCCTTCTGCTTTGCTTTGTCTCTTTGGTAAAGTACAAGTCAAGCTCCTTTTACCACCTGACCAATTCACAGAACATTTTGTAATACAGATACCATACCACTGAATGCAGCCTCTTCTATCTAGGGCAGCCTGATCTTGAAGGGATTTAACGTTCAGATGGAAGGAACACGACCTTCCATTTTTAAGCTTCCATTTCAACACTACTTATAATTAACTGCATGCATAGAGCTTCATGTACTTTGAAAGGCAGAGGTTACGCTTGTGTTGCAGAGCCTGGGGAGACAAGCTTGTTGACCACTGAGCTGCTTTGCAAGGCAGAACTGTAAAAGAATTAGCTAGTCTCTATGAGCTGTAACTGCTGTAATGCTTTGATGTGTGCAACATGATGATCAATTGACTGACCTGGATGATTGATGCTATTTTGAATTTTCAAAATGGGCCATCCGATTCAGTGTGTTTGTGATTCTCATTTGCTTTGATCCTGACACCCAGAGATGGTAAGCAAGTGTCCAAGTGGGGTGCAACCAAATCAGAATTCCTAACAAGTCACTAGTGTTAGACTCCTTTCTACTTTACTTTTAGAAATTATAAATAGGCAAGGAAAGCTGGAAGACAATGAAGCATCAGTCACAACAGTGGCTGATTCAGACATACTCACTTTGACAGTTTCCTCTGGATTCATAGATAAATTTCCCTGCATCTTTAAGTGGCCTATTTCCCTGGAGGATTAGCTTTAATTTCTGGAAAACAAAACAGCAGCATTGCAGTTTTCCATGCTAGAGTGTTTCAAGTATAAGGATCTGGCTGCTCATCTGTCTCTGCTTCCTGGGCTGGGGGGAGGAGATAACTCCAACAATAGTTGCAAGCAAATGACTCAATTACAGCAGCAGCAATTTTCCAACCTGATTACTTATGTCAGGTGATAATCCGCAAGCTCTCATGCATGGTGTCACTTGGAAGCAGTCCTTCTTACAAGGCTAGTCCATCACATAGCAGGAATATGGATGCTTTAGTTCAGTATTTTTTTTAACCTACAAAGTCATTCTTAAATATTGGTTGGGTGTGTATGCATTATAAATATTTGGACTCAAAAAGTGGCTCCAGTGAGATCAGTAACAGAGTACCCACTGAATTCAGCAGACAACAAATTTTTCTCAGTTGTTAGAGCAGATAGAAGAACTCTATGATAAGTGAGGCTTGTCAAAAATACTTACTAAAATGTATTTAATTCTCACAAAATTTAGTGAAATTTCATTTAAAAAAAGAGAAAAAATTTGGAACATGTTGAAATTCTAGTTTTGGCATTTTCAGAATGACTTTCAGATATTTGTAAATTTTACTTCAGATGTATTTTTCCCAAAGATTGAAACAATGTTATAAAGAAAATCTTTGTGTTCACTTCAACTGAATATTTAGAGTGAATTTCATCTAGTGAAATCTGGTTGTTATACAAAATACAGTGCAATCTAGTGGATAAAGCATTGGCTGAAGAAGGAAAAGTATTGGACCCTCTGCTCTTGTATTGATCGGTGTCAGCCTCCAAAATGCTTTAATATAGGGGGTGGGGGGTGGGGGGCTGATTTTGGGGAATCCCAGTCTGGGAGCTGTACTGCCTGAATTTGGGGGTGCACACACAGACAAGGAAATTCCTTGCTGCACAGAGCACAGCTCCTGAAGGAGACTCTGGCTAAGGGATGCTCTGCAAGCAGTCACCTCCCCAGAGCCCACACAAGTTGCAGGAAGCATTCAGTAGACCCTTAGAGGAAAATACTCTCCTAGCTCTGTTCTGGGAGGAGCTATTTCAGGACTTTCCAGCCCTGCAGGCAGGAATGAGATCAACTACCTTAGGATGATATCCAAGGAATGACAAAACTCACTTTTGCTGTGACAGCAGACTTGGTTAATGAAGAGAGGGAGGGCTTTCTGCAAGTTTAGGGACAGGACAAGAGTATGGAGCTGAGGGCATCAGTGAAATCCCAGCAAGCTCAGGATGTGTTTTGGGTGCTGTAAAGGTTCATTTGGGTCTGAGACAATTTAACTGGAGGAGAGAGCCTTCCCTTGCTGCCTGCTGCAGCCACTACTGCTGGTTTTGGCAGCTGCAGGGGGAGGCAGCAATGCATCATGCATCATCTGTACTGCAGGTTAGAGCAGCCAGTTGTTCCATACGGCTGCTCCTGCTGCTCTTTATTGTCCTGCTGCTGGTCTTGGGCTCTGCTGAGGCCTTCATATTGTCCTAGTGCCTTTTGTGTGCTTTAGCAAGGAGAATCATGCCTCCCAGGAGGTCACAGGTGAGAAGTGCTGTGGGTGAGTGGAACCTCCTGCTGGGTGGAAACAGCCAGGAAACATAACAGTGACCAAAGCAGTAACTTCCTGTGACAGTTCCATGTCACAGAATCACAGAATGTGTTGGGTAGGAATGAACCTTTAAAGGTCATCTAGTCCAACTCCCTCCAGTGAGCAGGAACACATTCACCTAGAGCAGGTTGCTCAGAGCCCTGTCAAGCCTGACTGTGAATATCTCCAGGGATGGGGACCTCTACCATCTTTTCTAGGCAACCTGTTCCAGTGATCCACCACCATCACAGTGAAGAATTGTTTCCTAATATCCAACCTAAATCTCCACTTTTCTAGTCTAAACCATTACCCCTTGTCCTATCACTACATGCCCTCGTAATGAACAGTTCTTCCCCAGCTTTCTGAGAGGCACCTTTCAGGTACTGGAAGGCTGCTATAAGGCACCGCCAGAGCCTTCTTTTCTCCAGGCTGAACAAGCCCAACTCTCTCAGCCTGTCTTCATAGGAGAGGTCATAGGACAACCATTCTTAAACTTGAGTTAGAACTTGTGCATGGGGGAAGGGGCTGCTGATGTGGGTGAAGAAACGCCAAAGGCCTGGTATTAATGACTCCACCAGTGTTTTGTGGGTCTGGGGACATTTCCTCAGCTGCACTGTCACCCCTGGCTGTGGTCCCTGTTCTAGCATTGGCATTTCATTTAATGACATTGGCAGTCCTGTCTTTTTTTGTTGTATATGTTCCAGTTCTCAGTTACAGGTTTCTGCCAACATGCTTGGATATTTGTGTACTGAAATCACTGTGTGCAGTATATAATCTATATGCTATGCAAACAGTGTAAGACCTTTTTAGAGTGGCCAACTGTGGTTGCATTTTTGAAAAATGGAAGAGAGAAGATAATAGAGTTGGCCAAGTGTAGGACTCAGTGCAATTTAATATCTGGCATAACAGAAGTTCATTCAGTCTAAAGAGAAGTTGGAGAGGGAATGGGAGCAGGTGCCAGGGGGTAACTCCAGCTCTTCCCTCTCATTAAATGATGCTGCTGTCCAACAATGCCAAGAAACTGCACATTGAGGGGATGGCAGAACTTAACAGACATGCTTCTCGTGAGATAAAAGAAGGAAAAATTGTATTGAAATCAGCATCACCAGGAAATGGAAACAAACCCATGTGATTCCTTGAGGAATCAGAGGAGGCTGGAGAATAACTGGAGATCTCCTGCAGAAAATAAATAATTTAAGTTTATAAAACTGTTTGTTCTTGGAGTTCAAACTGTTGTAAGGATTCAACTATGTGAATTCAACTGCTTTCTTCTTTGGAAAACTGGTATTTAACCCACTGACTCTCACAGAAAGCGCCTTTGCTAGGGAGATTTGCCAGTTCCAGTTCTTTCCCTGTATGCTGTACCAGGTATCAGCATTGCTAAGGCAACAGGTTCTTGTATCCCCGCTATCTGGAACTGGGTCCTCTGAATGAGACTTTCCCTCTGCCACAGCCTTTGAGTGCCCAACAAACTTGGAGCATATTTAGGGACCCAACTCCTCAGGAATTTGGGCATGGGAAGAAGGCTTCCTCGACACTTGCCTGCTAAACTGAGTTTTCTTCCTCCCTGAATGTCCTGTGGGCTGCACCTCCATGGGAGCAGGTCAGAGGAAGGGGCGTAGGCAGGCTTTGTAACTGCCACCAGGAACTGTGGGCTGATGCTCTGGTGAAGGCTTGCTGCAGCCTGATGCTTCCCATGACTCTGGATCAGGCAAGGTGAGCAGCAGATCTGTGAAGGATGTGCAGCTTTGTGAAGGACAGCTCCTCTGCAAGGACCTGAGGCTCCAGCAGAATTTTTTCCCTAGGAGCCAAAGCACTGACTGAAGCTCCTGGCTGGGTCATGTAAGATGACATACAGAAGACATCAGCATGATTTGCCTTAGATGCCCCAGTTCTGCTGTGTGAACAGTGCTGCACATAGGACAGCAGAGTGTGGTTCCCTGACCTGCAAGTGCTATGAGCCAGTATGGGAAAAGAAACCACAAGTTGCCACCCAAACCAGTAGCATTTTGGTCATCAAAATGAGGCTGCTGTGCTGGCAGAACTTAACAGTTCCTATAATTTTTGCACATGTCAGGAGAGAAGAGATCTTAGAAGGTATGACAGGGAGCAGTGAAACTGGTTCTCAGGTTGTTATGGGGACACTCAGCACAACAGGCCACGATGAAGGTGTCTGAAAACTTAACATGCCACAGATGTCAGGAGCAGCCTTGATGTACTTGTGTTACATGGAGTGAAAGAGCCCTGGCAGGGGTGGGATAAACTGGCCATGCCAGATGTTTGATGAGTTAAGAGAGCAGGAACGGAAAGAGAATCACAAAAAGGAGGATATTGACACAGTGACAGGAACATTTCTCAAACTGTAGGTCTCTGTCTCCAAGGCTGGCATTAAAATGGGACACCAGGCATTAAGAAAGATCGTTGACATAAATCCTAGAGGTGCTCAGGGAACAGGGCAGCAGCTCCACTCCCCCAAGCCAGGGAAATGGCTGCAGCTAACAGCTGCGACCACGTACCAAGGAGGGAGAAACCAACTTCAACCTTAGCTCTGGAGATGGGAAGGGGTAAACCTACTGCCAAAGGTTCTAACAAACACTGGGCTCACAATATGGTTCAGAGTGAGTAACACACATAACAAGGTAGGGTTGTTTGGGTGGTGGGCAGGAATCAAGATGCAGGATAACATGGAGCCAACTGAGTTTTCTGCTCTGTGAACAGCCATTACAAAGACTGTGTAGAAATCATTGGAGATATTTTAGTTCTGACTGTCCAGTCCTGGATATAGTTTAGTTAACTGCAGTCATCCAATAGTGATGAATTTTCACGCTGTCTTGGGAAACCATTTCAATAAATTTCTCTGACAGTACAGATAAATTTTCCTAACCATTACTGTGGTTTTCTTGGTTGTTTGGTTTGGTTGGTTTGTTGAGGGTTTTTTTCTTCTTTATTTATTTTTTCTTTTTTTTTTTCTTTTTTTTTTTTAATTTGGTTTTCAGTTGGTTTTGGGTTGTTGTTGGGTATTCTTTTATTGTTACATTAATGCTCTGGGAGATCCAAGCATGGAATAAATTTTATCTGCATTTCTACCACATTGGTACAGGAGTCTGTACATCTAAAGACTGTAAAACAGGAGACAAGAACCATGAGGTAGAAAGCTATGCTGGGGAGCTATGCTGGGTACCACAGAATAACCAAAGAGAAAAGCCATAAAAATAAATATAGTGAAGAGAAGCACATGAGAAAACAGTTCAGGAGGAAAAAAAAAAAGATCAATAAATGTCACAGGAAAAAGGGAAAATAAAATTGGAATGGTTAGAAGATAGAAAACATCAAAGATACAATAGCTGGTTTTAATCTGAGTTCTGCACAGCACAGAGCTGGCAACACCTGTGTGTTGCACCATTGGCAGCTTTCAAAAGGAACAAGGGCAGCTCATATGTTCTTCTCTTCCTCTAATGGAGAGAGACATGTTGCTTGCCAGAGACAAACAGAAGAGCTTCGATTTTTCGTGGGTCAGTTTATTTTGCTGCTCACTTTCAGTTTTACTTCTGAAACTTTTCCAGAATAACGTTTTTCTTGCTTGCTCCAAAGCTTTCCCTAATTTGCATTTTCCAATGTATTTCTGAAAATATGATTCTTTTTTTCAAATTAAACCCTTTTGGTTTTATTTTTTAGCTTTTATATCCTCCCTTATTTCTTAGTAATAGCTGTAAAATAATGCATTAAGAACTGAGATATAGAAGGGGAAGAAGGAGAACTTCCCTGTTCGGAATCTGCTGACTTAATTCTGTAGCTAAGGGGAAACATATTTCTGACCTCCCTTAGAAAATGTAATTATAGTTTTAATTCTCTGGTACATGTTTTGCATGGTGCTGCAGGACTTGGACAGCTTCATTCTGAGAGCACTTTCTATTATCTTTGAAAGGATGTGGCAATTGGGGGTTCTCTGTGGACAGGGAAAAATAGGTAATTTTTTCTCATAAATGAAAATAATCAAGGGTGAACTGACCAGTCAGTCTTGCCTTTTATCTGGGAAACTGCTGGAGGAAATCTCCAAGGAAGCCATTTCCATGGACAAAAAGGACATGAAGGTGACTGGAAACAGCTATGTTGGACTTACCAACATTACATCTTGCTATATCAACCTGACTCCTTTCTGTTAGAACATGGGCTCTAAGGATAGGGGAAGATAAGTAGATGGGTTTTGACTTTAGATAGTCCTTTCACACAGTCTTCCACGGTGTCCTTGTAGTCAAGTAGAGGGAGCATGGACTGAATGTTTGAACAGAAAAGCTGCGGATAAACTGTCTGGATTCAGCAAGTTTGTAGATTGCAGCAAATTACAACAAATTAGGAGAATAATTGATAACTTGGAGGACAGGTTTGCTATTCAAAGACGGGCTAGAAAGAAGCTTTGAAAGAAAGGACCTGTGGGTTTGGGGAGGAACAATCTGAACAAAAACCAGCTGTGTGCTGCTGTAGCATTGAACTGAATCTGGAGCACCCAATTTACAGGGAAAGGCTGAAGGAGTTGGTTTTATTCAACCAGGAAACAAAAGGTTAAGGAGGGAGGGACTCACTTGCAGTCTTCCAAGTTGTAATGAGTGGCTGACAGGGGAAACTCGATCTTCCCAAAAAACACAGTGAAAAGAGATACTACAAACTACAAGAAATTACAAGAGATATTTTAATTACACAATAGAAATAAAAAAGTTCTTTATAATGAGAATTCTTAAGCACTGAAATAGCTGTAGAAATGTTCAATGAGCTGAACAACATTGAGCAGCCTAATCTTATTCTGAAGATAGCTCTTTGAGAAGGAGATTGGACTGGACCTCCAGATATCCCTTCCAATCCACTAATTTTTCATATGATTCTATTGTGTGAAAGACAAGATTTTATGGCATGTTGACTATAAAATAAAACTCTGCCAAAATTGCCGAACACAGCCACTAGAGAGAGGTAGGAAAATGAACTATTTACAGTTAGCATTTGTCATATATATGTGGACAATGCCCTTATGGATAACAAGTCATAGAAATGTTGGCTGGAAGAGACCTCTGGAGGGACTTAATTCAACATCCAGCCTTAAGTAGAGCTGTTGCTCACAGCAAATCATGGAAACCATAGCCTTGTTTAGCTCAGTTTTGAAAATCTCTGACACTGGAGGTTCAACAGACTCTCTTTGCAAGCTATTTCAGGACTGCACCATCATTCTAAAGAAAATGATTTTCCTAATATCCAACCTCAACCACCCAAGCTGCATTTGATTGGTATTGCTGAATGTTTTACCACCTGCCACTATTACTAAGCAGAATTTGGCTCTCTCAGCTTTAAACTTCTTTTCAAGTACTCTGCAACTGGATTCTTCTTTGGATTATTTTTCCAGATAAAGCAAACTCAATTCTTCCATCTTCTTGAAGGTTGTGTGCTCTAAGTCCCTGAAAACTTTGTTAGCTCTCTGAAAGTGTTTTTCCATACACCCCTTGAATGAGGGGACCCAAAGCGAATCACAACATTGCAGGTGACATCTCTATATGCAAACAGAAGGTTATAGCTTCTAATATGCTGATCATGCTCCTTCTAAGGGTCCTGAAGGAGCTGGCTGATGTGGTTGCCAAGCTGCTCTCCATCATATTTGAAAAGTTGTGGCTGTTGGGCAAGGTCCCTGGGGACTGGAAAAAAGGTCACATCACTCCCATTTATAAGAAAGGAAGCAAGGAAGACCCAGGGAATACAGGCTGGTGAGCCTCACCTCTGTGCCTGAGAAGATCATGGACTGGACCGTCTCACATGACATGTTAGAGCACATGAGGGAAGATGGTGTGATTTGGGACAGCCAGCATGGCTTCACCAAGGGCAGGTTGTGCCTCACCAATCTAGTGACCTTCTATGGTGGAGTGACAACATCAGTGGATAAAGGGAAGGAGACCAATGTCATCTACCTGGATTTGCACAAGGCCTTTGACATGGTCCCCCACCACATCCTTATCTCTAAATTCAAGAGATGTCGATTTGACGGGAGAACCATCCAGTGGGTAAGGAATTGGTGGTAAGGAAAGGGTGGTGGTCAATGGCTATATGTCCAGGTGGGATCCAGAGGGATCTGGACAGGTTGGAAAGGGTGTCCCAGCTGAACCTAATAAGGTTTAACACCACAGTGTGAGGTCTTGCACTTGGGCTGGAGGAATCCCAGACATATGGACAGGCTGGGAGAAAAGCTCCTGGGGAGAAGCCCTGCTGAGAAGGACCTAGGGGTCCTGGTGGATGAGAACCTGACCATGAGCCATCAGTGTGCTCTTGCAGCTCAGAAGGCCAATGGTCTCTTGGGCTCCATCAGAAGAGGGTGGACAGCAGGGCAGGGAGGGGATTGTCCCTCTCTACTCTGCCCTTAGGAGTCCCCATCTGGAGTACTGCGTCCAGATCTGGGGGCCCCTACTTCAAGAAAGATGTGGAGCTGTTGGAGAGGGTTCAGAGGAGGCCACGAAGGTGATCAGAGGGCTGGAACACCTCCTCTCTGAGGACAGGCTGAAGGAGCTGGGCTTCTTCAGCCTGGAGAAGAGAAGGCTGTGGGGAGATCTCACTGCAGCCTTCCAGTACTTAAAGGGATTTTATAGACAGGAGGGGAATCAGATTTTTACAAAGGCATATAGTTGTAGGGCAAGGGGGAATGGGTTGAAGCTGGAGGAGAGAAGGTTTAGTTTGAATATCAGGGGGAAGTTTTTCACAGAAAGTGTGATGAGGTGCTGGAACAGGCTGCCCAGAGAGGTGGTAGATGCCCCATCCCCAGAGGTGTTTGAGGCCGGGTTGGATGAGGCCCTGGGCAACCTTGTCTAAATGCAGGCCTGGAGGTTGGTGGCCCTGCCTGTGGCAGGGGGTTGGAACTTCATGATCCTTGGGGTCCCTTCAAACCCAGACCAGTCTGTGATTCTGTGTTGCAGCCAAATATGTATTTTGAAAGTTCCTTGGGCAGAATTTTGTTTCATTTCTGAACATTGTGAGGTTTCAGTTGGTCCCAGACTCAAGTTTATCAGGTTTCTTGTGACTTGAAGTTTTACTGTCATTTGGCATATTTCCATACACCCCATCTTCACTTGCAAATTTGCTGAACATTCATTCTGTCTGATCATCCAGGCCACTGATAAAGATGTGAAATAATAACGTCCCAGAATCAACCTTTATTGTGCTCTACTTGTTCCTGGTTGCCAGCTGGATGTTGAACTATTCATTACTGCCCTTTGAGCCTGGTAATCCAACTAATATTCAGTCCATTTAAGCCCATTCATCCCAAGAGTATTTTACTCTATCACAGAAAATGCTTTGCAATCAGATTTCAAAAGCTTTACTCAAGATATTTTACAACTACTGCTTTTCCCTAAGAACACTTATTCAGGGTGATGAGATTCAGCTAGAAGTTGGAGTCAGATAGGGCTTAGACAACAAAGAAGGAATTACTGGTAAGAACCGTCATGAAAAAATGTTTTCAAAGGGCAGTTAAGGTCTTGCTACAAAATCACATGCAGTGTAGTCCCAGCCAATGTGACACAAAGTGCCATGACCTGGGAAGCTGGCTATGTACATGACCCTCCTCACTATCCTTGGTCTGAGCTGTGTGGTTTCCAAACCAAGTCTGAGACTCGTGGGATCAGGTGGGAGTGGGGGAACTGCATGTCTGTTCACACTTCATTGCAAAGATGCCACTCGCTCTGAAAATCTCTCAGGGCCAAGAATGGGCTGTGGGATCTCATCTGGGTTTTAGGTCTTAAAAAATCAGTTTGGAAAGGCCATTTTGGTCATATTTGAATATATATAAAGCCCCCCCTGAGGGGTCAACCGATCACAAATCTGTCTTAGCATTCCTTTATGTAGTCTATGCATGTTGTGTGCAGAAAGCTCTGAGTGTTTCTCTCGTGTTTCTGAGCATCATGGTGCTGTTGGCCTTTTTCTCAACATAAAGACATCTTCCACAAAACTGTGCTCTCCAAGGTACAGCCATGGACTGTCTGTGTCACACACATTTTGCTGCACTGACTGCTGCTTTTGCTTGCCTTGATGGGGTATGAGTGCTTTCATCTCAAGCACAATATTCAGCGTCCTTGGGAGAAAAAAAGACAGTTGTAACAATTGCCTCATTTATGTGGTGTGAGCACAGGAGAAAATTGCTGTGGAGTTTTCCAAACTGCTTTTCAGCACCATCAAATAAATGAGAAGCTCTTTGCTTTTCCTCTTGTTGTTGAAGGCAATAATTGCCTGGAATGCAGAGGGAGAATGTAAGAGAACCACTATGACATAGCGTTGCCCCTTCTTCATTTGCAGTCACCACATATAATTGGATTCAAAGAAGAGATTTCCTGTTCAATCAGAGGTATCTGAGCTACTACTTTACTTTTCATGAGGAGTCTAGATCCTCAGTTGGTGAGAATTATTGACCTTGTTTTCCTCAGAGGCTGGCCCATACCTCAAACCCTTTGTAATGTATTTTGACTATCCTCCTGCTGAATGCTGGGGTCAGAGATGATGAAGTCCGTCTCAAAGACCTGCTCCACCATCTAGTTATGAAGAAGATGGCTCTGCTTTCTTTGGGTAAAGGATAAGTCCTGAGCTACTGCGTGTACAAAACTGAAACCTGCTGAAGTTGAATGATGCTAATATGAAATAAATACATAAATAAATAAATAAATAAATAAATCCCTCAAATCAATGTAATATCCTGAACGGATGCATCACTAATCCTTCTCCTGTGCTTGTATATGGAAATTACAGCAAGGTCACTGCTTCCCAGCCCTCTTAATTAAAAAGCAGACCTCATGATCAGCAATTGTCCCTCAGGCCCAAGGATTTGCTTATCTCTTGGAAGCTCAGTAGCCAATACAGCCTTGATCCACAAGTTGGATGAGAAGAATTGAAGAGCAAGCCTCCCTACCTCTGATAAGCCTTGTAATATGCCTCACAGAAGTAAAAAGACATCTGCAAGATTATTTTTAACATAGTAAAGAAGCACAAGAGCATGTGGCATCTTAAAGGCTGTGAAGTATACGATCGTAAGTTGCCTGAGCTCCAAGTGAGCCCAGGGCCTCTCGTCACCTTTTCAATTCGTTAATGCTTACAGAAATAATAAGTGAGCAGCAGGTAGAGTCAGCTACACCCAGGAACTAATAAACTTATCTAAACAAGTGGAGGATACAGCAGGTGTTTTGCAGCCAGCTGCAGCATGCTTCAGCTATATGAGCCTTAATACATTCCACAGGGGTCAGTGAAATTCTGTTAGCACATAAGGAACATACTTGAGGATCCAGCCCTTATAAATGGTTCCCATGGTACTACAAATCCTTGCCTGGTCTGCCAAAATATACATCTCAGTGCTGTGGAAGAAATCTGATCACCATGCGGAAGTCTGAGCAAAGCAAGTGAAAACTTTCTGCACCCCCTGATTCTGACACAGCTGACATCCCACAGTCAACACTGACTCTTTGGGACCCTAATGACATCGTCTTTTCATTTGTCTTTGTGTACAGAGAATGTTAATGGAGAGGTTCCTACCCGTATTTATTTCTGTAACAATGGATATTCGGATGCACTGTGTACATGCATGCCAAATTATGAGGGTAGGCTGCTACCTCTCTGTGTGAAGAGAACTGTTTAATGGGGTTATACAGCAGAGAAGGAGCAAAGCAAATGTGATAAAAATGATACAGGGATTGGCCCAATTAATCCACAGCTCTCGCTAATGAGATTTGCATGGGCAAGGAATATATGGCTTGCCCTGTAATACATTCTTGAGGCTATTAAGATCCCTTATATGCTCCTTTTCAATGTAAAACAAAAAGAACAACTTCACATATTCAAGGAGAAAGCTTAACATATAACATATTGTCTCCTCTGAAACAAACTTCCTTCTGTGAACCAAATGTAAAATGGCTGCCAGCTGCTGTAGTTATAGCTGTGAGAGATTTATGGCTTCAGCATGCAAGCAATGAATAGAAGGAACAGCTACATTTAAAGACCATTTTATCAGTATACACACAGGGACACACACACAAAAAAGGAAGCCTTATTATATGCAAGGAATAACCCTCAAGAGGAAAGATCACTGGGAGCTCAAGTAGGAACCTATGAGAACAAGTGGCTTCTTTCAACTACAATCAAAATTTTAATACCACAATTCAAGTCAGAAATGCAGTTTAAGGTGATGTAGCTCACACACTTTGAAGGAGAACTTGAAAGGCCACTTGGCAAATGGCCTAGACAACAGCCCCTCTTCATCTGAGAGAGCCATATGGATAAAGTATACAAAACTGTCTGGAAGTCATGTGCCCCAAACTTGTCATGTATAGTAGGAAGATGCCATCAGCCAGATGAAACATTTACTGGTGATTTACAAAGGGATTTCTGAAATTAAGGAAAAATCGTCCTAAATGAAGGAAAGTAGCAGCATAAAGATTTTCAGTGGGGGTAAGATATCTTGGAGCAAGACAAGCAGCAAGTGGACCTAGTTTGAGGCTGCCAAAAGTTTACCCATCACCACCCTGACCATAATGGTCTGAGCATTGTCACCTGGGATGCTGCAGGGATCTGGTACCCTGACAGTGAGGGACAGCACATTTAGAAAGCTGTAGGTGTTCACCTTTCTGAGTGTGTAGTATTGTGACCATTTGTTATACTACTGATCCTGACCCTGAACCTACAGATCACTGTTTGTCAGTTAATTATGTGTGGGTAAAAGTTAATGAAGTGCTTCAATTCTGATTCAACTACCTAAGCAATTTTTCCCCTGCAATATCAAGTGACACCATCTGTGGCAGCTATCATCTTAGAGTACCTTTTGTACAAGCCCAAGTCAAATATCTCCCATCAAGTTTTAGGTTATGCATTCTGGGAGGTAAATAACAGACTCCATATTTCTGTACCTAAATTGGCCTCCTGTGGAGAAAACTATTTGCCTACGGTATGTGCTTCCAGAAGAAGTTTGTCATGATTTCCACAAACTCTTCTGCAATCTGTGCACCCCCCCCTCCCAAAATTAAATTGCTATGAACTGTCCTGAAGCCACAAGACCTCCCAGCAGGATGATCTCTCAGGGGAAAAAAATGAGAACAGCCAAACCTCTTGTCATCACTGTCTCACAAAAGACTTTGATTTCATATGCTTCCTCTTCCTGAGGCATGTTATTTCAACTTATAATAGATCTAGCACTGTGAGAACACAGAAAGGTTCTCACAATTTTTGCACTGAATTTAAACCTTCAAGGTCCTTTCCAATGGGACATAGTTGCTCGTAGGGAGCATGGTTTTGCCTTGCTTTTTCAGAAATGACTTTTGATGACCTTGGCCAACTGGAACTTAACAGTGTTAAAACCAATGTACTGTTGCAATAAATACTGTATTGTAATTTTAGTAAAGCAGTAGCAGTGATTTACACACATAATCAAATGCCATGAATAGAACTGCATTGGATGAAGAAATATGGCCAACAGAAGCTCTTCTTTTATTTACTATGATTATGTCTCTGCATATCTCATGGATCACTGTCACTCAGAAATGTTTAGGACAAGCTGTCTCCTCTGTTCAAACATTAGCAGGTATGATTCTTTCCTGATTAGCCTTCTGGTATACTCCTAATTAAAACTAAGAAATTTAACAAAGCCGGATTGAGAATAATGATTGATTATACTTTTCCCTAGCAAATGCATTTAAGAAAGCTTTTGGAACCATTTCCTATAGCATTCTCCTGAAATGTCTGGCTTGGACAAATGTACATTTTTCTGGGTAAAGACCGGCTGGGTGGCTGGGCCCAAAGAGTTGTGGTGAATGCAGTTAAATCCAGTTGGCTGCTTGTCACAAGTGGCATTCCCCAGGGCTCTGTGCTGGGGCCAGTTCTCTTTCATACCTTTATCAGTGATCTAGACAAGGAGATTGACTGTACCCTCAGTAAGTCTGTAGACAATATGAAGCTGTTTTGAAGTATTGATCTTCTGTACAGTAGGAAGGTTCTGCAGAGGTATCTGGACAGGCCAGATCAATAGGCCAAGGCCAACTATATGAAGGTCAACAAGGCTCAGTGCTGGGTCCTTCACTTGGATCAAAACAACCCCAGGCAATGCAACAGGCTGAGGGCAGAGTGACTGGAAAGCTGCCTGGCAGACCTAAGGGTGCTGGTTGACAGCAGGCTGAATATGAGCCATCATTCTGCTCAGGTGACCAAGAAGACAAACGGCATCCTGGCTGTTACCAGGAGTAGCATGGTCATTAGGACTAGGGAAGTGATTGTGCCCCTGCACTCAGCACTGATGAGGCTGAACATCAAGTATTCTGTTCAGTTCTGGGTCCCTCACTATAAGAAAGGCACTGAGGTGCTGGAGTGTGTCCAACAAACACTGAGGAATCTAGTGAAGAGTCTAGAGCACAAATCTGATGAGGAGCAGCTGAGGGAACTGGAGTTGTTTAGCCTGGAGAAAAGGAGGTTGGTAAGAGACCTTGCTCTCTCAACTACCAGAAAGGAGGTTGTAGTGAGGTGGGTGTCAAGTCTTCTCTCCCAAGTAACAAGGTTGAGATTAGATATTAGTAAAAAAATTCTTCATAGAAAGGGCTGTCAATCACTGGAATAGGCTTCCCATGGGAGTGGTGGAGTCACCATCTCTGGAGGTATTTAAAAGATGTCTAGAGGTGGTGGTTAGGGACATGGCTGTTGGGGCCTGAGCAGCTTTGTCTGAGATATACTTGGTGTAGGCAGTCAGGCAGCAGTAACCAGGGTCAGTGAAAGAGGGAAGTTGCTGATGTGGCAACTAAGTTGGGGAAGTTCCAAGAAATGAGGATACCTGTCTGAATAGAGGTGTAGCTATAGAAGATAAGGTAGCCAATCAGATTAGCTTGTGATGGTGTGTGTGGCGCGTGTACGGAAATGGTTTCCTATATAATGTCACAGAATTTGCTAATAAAGGGGAATGATTCTGCATCATATTGATGTGTCTGGTCATTCTCGACCCACATGGAACTAAAAGACCCCGGCACATGGCTTAGTCATTGGACTTGGAAGTGTTGAGATCTTAAAGGTCTTCCAACCAAAACAATTATTTGATTCCATGAAATCACCCTATTTTTTTGTGTTCTTCTCACAAATTCTAGTTAGGTAACTTTTGTCTTTAATTGTCACAGTCCCATAGCAGTCCTGTTTTTCCCTATTTTCAAGATTTTTCTGCTAAATAAGGCAGGTATGGGTGGTAGCTGTGATGTATAAAGCTTAAGGTAAGAAAGTAAAGCACTTCAACTCTAAAACTTTGGAAATGTTTTCACTGTGGTTAACAATTTTGGATGCTTGGGTTGGTTTCCCTTATAAAACCTGTGCTGTTTAAAGATATCTGAGGTAACTGGAAACTGGCTTGGAGATTTCATGAAGTCTAATTATCCAAAAGACGGGTGTATCCTTGGCTGTCACAGTGGCTTACTTAAAGCTAGCCTCGGTTATCTGTATCCTGTAATTAGTATAGACACCCTCAGAGTCAGCGAAGGCTCATAAACTGGACAAAGTATGTTATTTTGCTGTTGCTTTCCACTTGGATAAGATAATCAGGCTAGGGAAGTTGATGTTACTATTTACAGATATATACACACACTCACAAACATGCACATGCATACAAGTTTAGTAACATTCCTGGTTTTTGTCTGTGCTGCTTACTGTTAAGAAATCTTTCCCTCTGTCTTTCTATCTTCTGTGATAGCTGAGATGTGCAGCACGGAGGAGCACTTCAGTGCAAATGTGCTTTTGTTCGGGGTGACATGCCAGTGTGCATGGGCCTCTTGCTCTGTTAGAGATGCACAGCAACAGATAACGGCCTCTGTTGGTCTAATAGCATCATTAAAATTAATAGCACGTGCAACTTGCTGAACCTCACACGAATATTCAAAAGCCAACTTCAAGTCTCTAAGTCAAAACTACTTTAACCCTCTCTCCTTGGGACTGAGTGGAGATTTCTGCAGCTGACTGAAAGCCTATAGAGCAAGAGCATTGCTTAGGGCTCAGTTTAATCAAGTGCTTTTCTTAATGGTTTTAAACATTGCTGAATCCATGAAATACCTGAACTTAAATAGAGATTATCATGAAGATGGAAGTTGCAATTAAAGTGAAAGAAAACTTTTGCTGCAGTGAAAACAACTTTTTTCTTGTTTTCCTTTTTCCACTGAAAATAGAAATATTTTCTGTTTTAGAAAACCTGGAACACATCTTTCAATCACAAATATACCTTCCTTTGCAACAGGTCCTAAGAAAACCTCAATGCTCCTCTCAGATCTTGAGAATAGTACAGGTCATTCATTCCAGTTCATTTATCTAAACTCTCTTTTACATCATGAAACTGCAGGGACAGATTTCTTTTCACTTCCAAAGCAGCTGTGACTGCAGTTCAACCTACCAATGAGGTTTACAGAGTATTTCTACATGACAGCACTCCACTATTATATGGTTTAGGCTGCTTGGACAGGTTACAAAAATGTTTCATGCAGACTTTATTCAGAAGAGCAATGGCTTTTGTAAAGCAGTGGCTCAAATGGGGCAACACTGACTTAATGTTTTACTCTGAAATCAGATGTTGACCATCAGTTGGTGAGCAGTCAGACACACGTCCTCCTCCACACATCAACCTTATTCTGGTTTTCTAATTCAAGTCTTGGAAGTTAGTGATGAGCATGTTCATTTCCCCCTGATGAGCATGGTGAACATAAATACTCCATGTAGTTATAGCTATGAGTTCCAGTCTCAGCTCTCAGCCATCACAGAAAGAGTGACATCCTTTCAGAGCAGCTTGAAAGGACTTTGAGAATCACATGACATACTAAAGGTTATGGAAAGTCTATTGAAGAAGCAGAAGCAAAGTGCCAGTGCATGAAGTAACCTGTGACACAGCACATCTATTTTGTGACACTGCCATCTTCCTTTCTCAACCAGTGCCAACCAATGTGGAAAATCAGCTGGCTTGCTCCAAGCACAAATACCTTTTGAAATTACTGTCTGGGGTTTTCTTCTGTGCCACTGGGTTACTGCTAACATAAAATCTAGCATAACTACCTGCAGTCAATAAAGCATCGGATGGGGTGGTTTAATCATGGCTAGTTTTTAGCCCTTAGTTTTTCTTGGTCTCCTCAGCTGGTGTCTGCTGCAGGTCAGTGTGGTCCTAGTGAATTACCTTTTTTATGACTCTGGTAAAATTCCTACTGACCCTTCTACACACAGGCAGCCTGCATTTTGTCTGTGCATCCTGCTGGAGTCAGTACCTACTCACACAATGCACCTCCTGCCTCCTCCACTCCTGCCTCCTCCTCCATTCCTAGACGCAGTGGTTTGCGTAGTGCGAGGCTATGACAGGGTCCACAAAGGTGGGGACAGCTGGGAGGCATTGAAATGGCACAGATGTTCATCTGCTTTATGAAGCTCCAGGCAGCACAATTAGAAATAGGTAAAGTGGATTAGGCAAAATTAAGGCTGTCTGAATTGAATGCGAACATTTTGTTAAGAAACACAGTGTAGTGAGGAATCATGTCAAGTTCCAAGCGCAGCCTCTAAGCCTCACATTCTCAGGCATTGCTGACAGTCTGAATGAAGTTGATAGGACACCAAGTGCAGTGACTGGTGGGTATGAACTGCTCCAATGCCTTTTCATTGGGAAGCACTGTTACTTTCATGGTCTTCTTCAGCCTTGCCCTGATCCATTAAACCATGCAACCAACTCTGAAAATAGTGATATTGAAATATACACAGGACTTTGACATGGAATCAAATCACAGTGTGCCCACAGAGGAAGGAAAGCACCTTAAATACATACTGACATCTGCTGGTAGTGCATTAACTGAGGCATGAAAAGGGCAAAACAAAATGGAGTTGTTTTCAGGATGAGATGTAGGTTTTTTTTTAGATCATAGCAACCTGATACACAGACGTTGGGGTTTTTCTTCCATGCTGAAAGCCATTCCTGAGCTCTGGATAGTCTCTAGTCTCTGCTATCAGCAGATGTAGTGAGGAAGAGCCACAAGCTCAGCAAATGAATTTTTTGTTTATCTCTAACTAGGAAAAAAATCTACCTCATTCTAGGTGTGGAAAAGTCCAATAGAAACAAACAGGGAGAAGTCAGGAATGTCTGCAGTTGTCTTGTCTTTATATTCATGTATCTACTGCTCTGAATCCTTACAAATAATGAGCTTTGAATGGATTGGGAAATCATGTTTTGTTAAGAAATTGAGGTTCAGTGAAAGTATTTTACCCATTCAGTAGAAAGGAAAGCATCTACAACAGTCTTAGAACCATCCGTTTGGGATTTTAGGGGTAAACAATGGTAAAATATTGTACTTTTCACATCTACTTCAAATGTTTTAAAACTACATTTTAAAATCTTCTGTGGCATAAAACTAGATGATACATTGATTATAAAGTATCTAAACAAACTGTCTACATGGGTCTTCCACAGAAAAGTTCCTTTTGGAAGTTGATTTGTTTCCTATTCTGTTGTGGGGTGGGTAGTTTGTTTTCTGTTTATTTACTTTACAGTAAATGTTATTGGATGAAATTATGATTTAGAAAGAAAAAAATGAGATCAGGTGGAATCTAATGTTTTTGTATTGTTAACACCAATGTAGATTTCACACTGGGTGCCAGTAGAACCAAGTGGTGAATCAGTGTTGCTTCCATAGTTGAATACTGTGGTTTTGTAAGACAACTATGACTTACACATACAGAGAAACAGAGATTTGTATAATGGAGAAAACTAGACTATGAACACATTGAGCATGACTAATTTTTAATGTGTATCTAACATTATTCTCATCTATCCATGGGTCTAATTCAGTCTTAATAGAATCAGCTATAACTCCTGCTGTATTCAATATTTAAGAGAAATTATAAGAGGTCATAAAAGCCAGCCTACAAGGTTATGAAATCTATGCACCATTAAACTCCAATTAAAAGATGCTAAACGTGACATTTGCAATCATTCAAAAATTAATAGAAATGGGGCTGAAATTCATGTTTTTTAAAGAAATTATTTTCATCAGCAATGACAGAGGAATTCATGTTTAAACAAACACTTACATTAGGATCCAAAAAAATAATTTGCATGGCTGGGTACTGGGGGCTGGGAGGGGGGAGAGGCTTGAATGAGAGCAGGAAGAAAGGCAGAAGCCCCCTTTAAATCAGTGAGCTGAAAAAAATGGACTGCTACACACAATGCAGGGCATTTAATTTAGTCTATTTTGTTATCCGTATAGCAATTCACAAGCCACAGATTCCCCATGTTTAAAATGCAAATTGTGCTGACATTATTTAATCTAATACTTTGGATACCTGAGGGCTTTTCTGCATCCCAGTGCTTCCCACTCTTTGATTATACACTGTGCTCAGGCAGGACAGCAAAAATCCTCCCACCAACACCAGGCAAAAGTCAAAAATAAGATCTGGTTTGTATTTCTCCATGTTATCCTTCTGCAACTATTTCTCAGTATTTCTGTGCACCTACTTCCATCGTCTCCAAACTTTGGACCAGGCCTCCGAGTACTTTTCCTTGGGTCCTAATAATCATTAATTGACACAGCCACAGCTCCACGTGTCACAGGCAGAGTAGATAGCACATCTAACTGTACATTCAGACAAGTCTAAATCACAGGAAATCAAAGTGTTCATATGTAATTACAATTTAATAATTAGTTTCTTGTATTGTTTCAGCTTTATTTTTCTGTTACGTAGGTCTCGACTCTGCGGCCCAGCCCTTGAATAACACTTTCCATTCCCTCTGCTGTTATGCTACAGATGTAGAACACTC
Source organism: Heliornis fulica (assembly GCA_013399135.1). Lineage (NCBI taxonomy): Eukaryota > Metazoa > Chordata > Aves > Gruiformes > Heliornithidae > Heliornis > Heliornis fulica. The sequence goes on along the minus strand of VXBZ01012599.1, from coordinate 607,673 downwards.
AATATTCCACCATCCATTGTTGCTGGCCCTACAGCTGAGCTATGGGATCTACCACCCCTTTGATACACAGGTAGAAGTTACCTCAACTACAGCAGTGAGGTGGTTTGGTGGTCAAGCAGGTTAGAAACTCACTTCCCCCATGCCAACATCAAAGCAGGACATCCTGCCAACACATGGGTGGGAAATGATGGTGGAGATCAGTGAATGCTCCAGCTTTGCAGTACAAGTGTGACTGCCCAGAGGCAGATCTGGGGTACTTGTCCTTCACACACACTGCAGCCAGACCAGTGCTGAGTCTTTCTCAGGGTTACCTGTCTCAGATGAATAAGACAGTGTGTTAAGTTGGAAGGGACCTTCAAAAGTCATCTGTTCCAACCCTCTGTAGTAAGCAGGCACATCTTCACTAGATCAGATTGCTCAGAGCCCCATCAAGCCTGAACGTCTCCAGGGATGGGGCCCCCACCACCTTTCTGGACAACCTACACCAGTGTCTCGCCATCCTCATAGTGAAGAAATTCTTCCTAATATCTAATCTAAACCTGCCCTAATCTAGTTTAAGCCTTATATCCCTCTTCCTATTGCTACAGGCCCTACAAACAGCTCTTCTTCATCTTTTCTGTAGTCCTTTCAGGTACTGGAAGGTCACTATAAGGTCTCCCTGTTTGAACGACCCCAGCTCTCTCAGCCTGTCATGACTATGGTTTTACTGAGAAATGTTTTGTCTGTGGTTTCATCTGTGGCCTGGCCATGATATTCAAGATGGAAATATTCCATTAGAAAAACAGAAAAAACAATGAAAATTTAAAATTGCAGCCCATCTTCATAGATTCTTGACTCAAAGAGACTTGAAATGAGGGCAGTTGGAAGGTGAAAAGTTCAACTCACGGGATGGCCAGTGCAACTGCAGCTGGGAAAATTATGATGGTAAACTGGAAGCCAAAAGAAAAAAAAAAGAACAACTCATTTTTCTCATTTTTTAAAAGAATCTGAATGTTTTCTAGGAATACAACTGGATTCTTTGATTATTGCATTTCCTTATAGCAAGAAATAATTGGTCAGCCTTACTGTTTAACTCTACAGAATTTGCACAAATATGACTTTGTTTCACAAGTTTAGGAGTATTTAGATCTTGGTATAGGAAGGCTCAGAAAACTGTCAACAATGATAACTTGAAGCCATATCTAATTCTGCAGTAACATCTTGTGGCTGGAGTTCGTCCATAATGGGTTATTTTCCAGAAAGTAAGAGACATTGAGCACAGGAACAGATCATCCTGAGTGCCATCATGCGGCAGGTGCAGGACAACCAGGGGATCAGGCTCAGCCAGCACGGGTTCATGAAGGGCAGGCCCTGCTTCACTAACCTGGTCTCCTTTTATGACAAGGTGACCCGTTTGGTGGATGAGGGGAAGGCTGTGGATGTTGTCTACTTGGACTTCAGCAAGGCCTTTGACACCGTCTCCCACAGCATTCTCCTGCAGAAGCTGCTGCTCACGGCTTGGACAAGTGCACTCTGCGCTGGGTTACAAACTGGCTGGATGGCCGAGCCCAGAGAGTGGTGGTGAATGGAGCCAAATCCAGCCGGCGACCGGTCACCAGTGGTGTTCCCCAGGGCTCGGTGTTGGGACCAGTTCTGTTCAACATCTTCATAGATGATCTGGACGAGGGGATTGAATGCACCCTCAGTAAGTTTGCAGATGACACCAAATTGGGTGGGAGTGTCGATCTGCTGGAGGGTAGGAAGGCCCTGCAGAGGGATCTGGACAGGCTGGATTGTTGGGCTGGGGCCAACAATATGACGTTCAACAAGGCCAAATGCCGGGTCCTGCACTTTGGTCGCAACAACCCCAGGCCACGTTACAGGCTTGGGCAGGAGTGGCTGGAGAGCAGCCTGGCGGAAAGGGACCTGGGGGTGTTGGTTGACAGCCGCCTAAACATGAGCCAGCAGTGTGCCCAGGTGGCCAAGAGGGCCAATGGCATCCTGGCTTGTATCAGGAACGGTGTGGCCAGCAGGACCAGGGAGGTGATAATCCCCCTGTATTCTGCACTGGTGAGGCCTCACCTCGAGTACTGTGTTCAGTTTTGGGCCCCTCACTTCAAGAAGGATGTTGAGGTTCTGGAGCGTGTCCAGAGAAGGGCAACGAGGATGGTGAAGGGTCTGGAGAAAAGGCCCTACGAGGAGCGCCTGAGGGAGCTGGGGTTGTTTGGTTTGGAAAAGAGGAGACTGAGGGGAGACCTTATTGCTCTCTACAACTACCTGAAAGGAGGTTGCAGTGAGGTGGGGTTGGTCTCTTCTCCCCAGTAACAGGAGACAGAACTCGAGGTAATGGCCTCAAGCTGCGCCAGGGAAAATTTAGGTTGGATATTAGGAAGAACTTCTTTACTGAAAGAGTCATCAAGCACTGGAACAGTCTACCCAGGGAGGTGGTTGAGTCCCCATCTCTTGAGGTGTTTAAAAGACGGGTAGATGCAGTGCTTGAGGATATGGTCTAAGGGTAGACTTGGTGGCGGTGGGCTAATGGTTGGACCAGATGATCTTAGGGGTCATTTCCAGCCTTAAAATTCTATGATTCTATGATTCTATACTACTACATTACAGGCAGAATTTCACCAGGTTTCTCATAAGTGTTGCTAGCCACAGTGATACTGTTCACATGCCTGCCATAGAACTTTTCTAGGATCCAAGGAACCATATGTTTGGCATAAAGTGAGTTTTATGCTCCATTAACAGCATATTGGCAGAGAGGGGATTGTGTTCTAAGTGCCTGTGGAGGTTTAACCTTGGCTGGATGCAAGGTGCCCACCAAGATGCTCCATCACTCCCTTCTTTAGCAGGACGGAAAGGGGAGAAAAGTAAGATGCAGAAAAGGTCATGGGTCAAGATAAAGGCTGTTTAATAAGGCAAAAGCAAAGCACTGTGTGTGGAAGCAAAGGAAAAATAAAGCAAAATATTTATTCTCTACTTATCAGCAGGTGATGTCCAGCCACTTCCTGGGAAGCAGAGCTTCAGTAGGTTGCTCCAGAAAGCAACTGTCATGAATAAAATAATCTCCCCTTCCTCCTCCTCTCAGTTAGCTTTCATAGCTGAGCAGACACCTCATGATGTGGGATATCCATTTGGTCAGTGGGGGTCAGCTGTCCTGGCTGTGTCCCCTCCCAAGACCTTGCCCACCCCCAGCTCACTGCTGAGGAGGATGTTGGAGAGAGACAGCCTTGGTGTGTGCCAGCCCTGCCCAGCAGTAGCCAAACCCTGGTGTGTTACCAGCACCTTGCTGGGTACTGACACACAGGACAGCATGGGGAGGGTGCCCTGGGGAAAGTCAACTCCAGCTTAGCCAGACCCAAAACAGCACCTAATGCCATTCATGCATTTCTGTGGGCTGACAGGAAAGTCTGGGAATAGAAATATCAGAAATAAACACACCAGCAGATTGGGCAAGAGGATAAACCCAATTTGAAAGGAAATTGTGGAGGAAGACTGGAGAGGTCTTCACTAAGGACAGCATACAGTGTTTTAGAAAGGCAAAATAGCTGTGAATGGGCTGACACAGAGAACACCAAAGAAATAGGAAGGCTTATGTCATCAAGAAGGCAAAGATGTAAAGGAAATACCTACAATTGTTAGAAATGTAGTTTGAGATCATCTGATCCTCATGGAGCACCGCAGAAAAA
>VXBZ01012599.1:494603-600807 GCA_013399135.1 Heliornis fulica | reverse complement strand
CAGAAAACCACATCCCTCACAGTGTTTTTTGTCCTGTCTCTTTGAGGCGTGGGATGCCATGGAGCCCATCTCCTCTCCCCCACCCTCTCCCTCTCCCTCTCCCTCTCCCTCCCTCCCTCTCTCTCTGCCCCCCTCTTTTGCACACTTGTCATAGGCTAAATAAAGTAAAATGTACACTTGACTCCGTTTTGAGTCTTAATTCTGTTCCCGAGAATTATAAGAACCTAGTCACGACAAAACACCTAATTGGACCTCACTCAGGGGTTAAGCCCAGCCACCCCCAACCACCCAGAGTGTTCTGAGGCCCGGTTGGAACGCAAGGGGGTTTAACCTCTGCCAAACTGGCCTACCTGGTTGTGGATCGTGACAACCTTTAAAGGTCCCTTCCAACCTAACACATTCTGTGATGCTAGGGAAAACAGGGATAGGTTTTGAACACCTGCTGATGGAAGGGATGTGATTTCAGTAACTGCATGTTCTTTTCAGGCATGGTCAGTTAAAAAGGGGAATATTGAATAGTGAGGAGTATTTCAGGAAGATGAAACTTATGGTTGACACAATGTGTGCCATGCGGTGTTTTTTATGGTGCTGTACATGATGAAATGTTGATACTGTAGCTACAGCCTGATGGTCCCAGGCCCTGGTGGGAGTACTGTCCCACCACTGCCCCACTGTCCCACCACTGTCCTGGAGGGAGGCTGTCCTCCAGAGGCTGATGTCCAATGTTAGCAGTGTCAACAGTGAGATGATAAAAGGAGGGTAAACACCCCCTTTGTAATTGCAGCTGCTACCGCTACTGTATAGCCTGCAGCTCAGAAACCACTGAGTGGTGGCATACACCTATTCCCATGAGTTTAGTGACAAATAATTCATAACAGGAAATAAAGGTAGGAGTGTTGGGGATTATACTTTGAGAAGGAGCTGAGACAGAGTAAATGATACAGTAAATAAGCTGTTACCACTTTCGATTGCCTTTTAATACTGCCTGTCTTCCTGAAACAGAATGGATGTTTACAGTTCTCTTGAAATGTGAAGGTGTTTGTAACATCAGAGTTCAAAGAACATCTGGATGATGCTTTTAGTCATCTGGTTTAGTTTTAGGTAGAGCTGCAAGGAGCAAGGAGTTGCACTTGATGATCCTTATTAGTCACTTCTGACTTGAGATATTCTGTGATTCAGTGTAATGTTACAAATGATGCCAATGATAAGGACATACTGACAGGCTCTCTCCCCTGAGACAGTAAAAATTATGGTGTCTTTGAGACTTCCTACTGCCAAGGCTTTTACAGGGTGTGGCCTTTGCAAAATGCCCTGTCAAAGAGCAATCTGGGATAATCAATGAAACATGAGGAGAAGGGTTAATGCTGCACTGAGCCCCAGCGTATGCATTACACAGAAACAGATGGCATCTAGAAGTGTCTGTCAGGTTGTTTTGACCCAGATGAGTGTGATTGCTCACAAAGCGAATACGCTGAAAGTATTTCTTGCTTCTTATTGACTACACTTAATCATATAATTGGAGTTAGTTTCTGAGACCAGCACTGCACCAGCTCTGGGAGTTGATACAGCAGAAGCAGATGAAGCTTCTTCAAAGCATTGTGTAGCCCAGAGCTTCCAGTAACAGAAGTTCAGTCAGAAAAAAAGTGAAACATAACAGGAAGGGTGACAAAGACATAAATGTTTATATGCACTTGGGACAGTAAAAGAGTTTAAAAGAAGTGATGAGGGTGAATGTCATATGATGGAAAATAAAGTTTTATTTTTGGTGCCAACATGACATAGTTGCACACAGTTGCAGCGGAGAATTTTGTGGTTGTCCTGTATTGTCATGTGTGTACAAACACCTTCTTTATCCATAAAAGGAATAATAAAAGAGATTTGAAAGCAAGAGCTGAGATAAACTCTCACAGAAGGGGACAGCCACTACTACTTCTTTGGTTGTTTGGGATTTTCTGTTTGTTATCTTTTCTTTTTCTTTCAGCAACAGATGTGAATTTGAGGACAAAGGGGCATTTTTGATGTTTCTGGAGTATGTTCTTGAAGCAGTGCTTTGAAATATTTTACATGATGCTGCCAACAGTCATAGCAGAATCTGGATCTTTAGGCAAGTCATCCATGAAGATGTCTGAGGTCTTGCACATGACTGAAGTGTCCTGTGGTGGTTTGTGAAATCAGATGTATCACTGCTCATCTCCCACATGTTGGAGTAAGGCTCTATCTCTACCATGTGAAGTACTGATGGCAAAAGCACACGCCTGTAAAACTCCTGCATTTTAATTTTCTTTGGTCATACCATAAGCCTGCCAAAAAAACCTCTCAGCTAAACTCTCATGGATTGTATGCAGGCATGAGGATAGAGTCCTGCAGCCTTTGGGGAAATCCCATAGCAAAATCATCTAAAGAACAAGCATTGGGAACAAATGCATCGTTCTCCTTTGTCTTGTGGTTAAGCAGATGAGCTTCTGTATCAACTTATTGCGCTGGATACAGTCAGTCCAAGGTAGAGTTAACCATATTTAAAGCAAAACAGCAAATCATATAGGAATATAAAGCATAACCATAACATTGGAATATTAAAAAAAAAAAAAATTAGAAAACTACCAGGATAGTGGTTGAGTCTAAAACTTTTCTGAGTTTCCATCAAGAGCTTAGTTGTATTTGTTTTTTTTATGAAATGATCAACCCGATCCTATTCTCTCCTTTATCTCTCCTTCATTAGGTCTGCATGTCAGAGCAGTAGCTTTAAGTAGCTGGTTACGTGGTGCAAACTTTGGATGAGAAAACCTGTATCAGAAAAGGGCCTGTTCAGGGACAAGTCATGGGCATCAGAATAAAGTGAGGTTTAATTTGGCAGGAAATTGGAAAGTTCATGCATTTTGCTCATTAAAATGCCTTAATGCATTGAGTGGGAACTCTTATGGAGAATACTGTTACTGTACATTGATTATAAGTGCCTCGTGGGAGCAGTAAGTGCAGCTTTGTTCAGTACTACCTCGGTGCCTGACACCTTGCTAACACCACCAGTGTGTTACAAAGGGGCAGTGAATAGGTTATTGTTGAGCTCTTAAACACACTTGTGCTCTAAGTGCAGTGCAGTGGTGATAAGTGATTGTAGGGTAAACTAAACTGCTGTAGTAGATACAGTAGTACCTACTACAGATGTAGTAGAAGGACCTCTTTTGACCTACTAGCCCCCCACCCGCCCCTCCCTGCTTCTAATACATCTAGGCCACAGAGGCACATTGCTGGCTCATGGTCATCCTGCTCTCTACCAGGACCCCCAGGTCCCTGTCACCTACACTGCCCTCCAACAGGCCAGTCCCCAACCTGGATCGGGCTGGCCAGTTTCCCAGGATTTCTGAAAGGAGGTGGAGAGTGGCCTAACAATGACTCCTGCCAGCTCCCTCAGCACCCTCAGGTGCTATTGTATCTGAGTATTTTGTATCTATTTAAGCATTCATAGTTTGAAGGGCTTGGGAGTTTATTAAACATTCACAATTTTGGAGGCTCAATAAATTACCACTCAAATTTTCTTTTTACAGTATGAAATACTATTGCCACTGGTTTAGGTTTAGAAGAAAGCTTTTACTGCGTTTAAAATAGATGTAAATACTGCATGTTTGTTATCTTGTTCTTTATGAAGATCTGTCCCAGGAATGACAGATAAATATTTACATTTATTTTTATGTTTTAGAATTTTACCTAGCAGAAAGAGTGGTTGAGGTGTTCTTTAGCAAGAAGGACTTTGTCAGTGTATCCTGGACAGTAGAAAGCACAGCAGAGCTGAATATTTACTGAGATTCCTCCTTTTTATTGAGTTCAGAATGCATTTTATTTAGATGGATTTTGTCTTATTTTATATGGAGTACTTTCTAAAGCTCATAAAATTCCATGGATTAAAAGAACAATAATGAACTGTGTGTACAATTAAAGAACTTTGTATTTTTCACTTGGTCTCTGGTAAGTGTAATTATGAGTGCTGCAGTCCTTATGATAAAATTCCAGGTAATTGGTATAAATAATAAGACTATTTATACATTTTCATGGTGATTTTCATAAGGATTAAATTTGATCTCCACATTTCATGAATTCTGAATAAGAATATATTGCAATAGTGGGTATATTGTGGGCCCCATATGCAGACCAGACCCAACCCGTAGGGAGGTGTGGTGCCTCCTTGGGGTCAAGGTCATGACATAATTAGAGAACTCCCTGATCTGGTTCACCCCTCCGATTACTATCCATTACTCATTGTTGAGGCGGGCAGTGATGAAGTCTCTCAGAGAAGCCTGAGAGCTATCAAAAGAGATTTCAGGGGTTTAAGGAGGCTGATTGAGGTGGGTGGAGGGTAAGTGGTGTTTCCCTCTATCCCAACGGGGGCAGCGAGGGACACGGGCTGAGCTAGAAAAACAGAGGGGTTGAATAGGTGGCTGAGGGATTGGTGCTGCCTCAGGAACTTTGCATATTGGTGTGTGAAAGAACTTCACAGTGAGGGAGATGGAGCACTGGAACAGGCTGCCCAGGGGGGTTGTGGAGTCTCCTTCTCTGGAGACATTCAAGACCCATCTGGACACAGACCTGTGCGACCTGCTCTAGGGAATCTGCTCAGGCAGGGGGGTTGGACTCGATGATCTCTGGAGGTCCCTTCCAACCCCTATAATTCTGCAATTCCGTGATATGAAACAGTACTTGGATCATTTTAGTGTACAAGAGCTGTAAACTAAAAATTCATTCATGTTTCATACTCAGATTACAGTTTGGAAAGTTTTATTCTCTTCCTAGTTTAGTCCTACTTTTTCCTATGACCTTCATAAAGTCCTTTATCTTTACTAAATCGTTGTATGTGGAACTATTTTACAGTAGCTCATAATTTTTTCTTTATTTCTGGCAATATTTTCAGCTCTAAATGAAGAAATTATAGAGCAAAAATCCTGAAATATATCTTTTTTATATGGAGACATTCAAGAAAACCCACCTTAGAGAGATATTTAGAACGAGAAGCAGTAACAAGTATGAAAATAACATATTCAGAGAGGTCTAGGAAGCCTCAAATCTCTTCCCACGTATGCATATGAAAGGTGGGATCTAGTTCTACTACATGTCACTTAGACCCTTGAAATTAATTTCACACACAGAGAAAAATCCTCTACCGTATTTTCTCTGTAGATGAATTTTTAAATTATTTTCTGCTTAATCTTAATTTTGTGGATAAAGTATCTACAAATATTTATTCACGAGCTTAGGGGTGTCTGTTTTGAGAAGACAGTTGATTATTTTACTCCTTAACCTCTGCTTTAATGCAAGACTGGCAGATGGGAACCTTAGTGCTTCTCAAGTCCCCTGAATAAGTTTGGAAAGCTGCAGTGATTATCAACCTCTATTAGGCCCATCAATATTGTCTTTCTTCAAGTCATTAAAGCACTGCCCCAGAAAGAAATGAAGTTGTGAGCTAGCAAGTTTGGGAGCCAATAAAACTGATTTCTTATCAGGATTTTTCTTAATGCTATTTATTATCTTACTGTCCAAAGAACACAGTCAGCTTTCGGCACTCCCTTGCATAAATCTTTGTACAAATATTTAAAAGGGAAATATAGTCATAAAAGGATGAAAATGTTTGACAGTAACAAGACCCAACGGTGAGACTGAAGAAAAAAGTGTGGGATTAGAGAACTCAGTTATGCCAGAAGAAGCATGTTTTACAGAATGAATCACAGAATCACAGAGTCACAGACTATTAGGAGCAGGAAGAGACCTCGAAAGATCACTCAGGCCAACCCCCCTGCCCGAGCAGGATCATCTAGAGTAGATCACATAGGAACATGTCCAGATTGGTCTTGAATGTCTCCAAAGAAGGAGACATTCAGAAGCAGAAGCAGAAGGCTGCCTCTCTGGGCAGCCTGTCCCAGTAATCCATCATTCTCACAGTGAAAAATTCCTCCTTATATTAGGATGGAACTTTCTATGTTGCAGTTTGGAACCATTTCCACTTGTTCTATCACTGGCCATTACTGAGAAGAGCCTGGATCCATCCTCCTGGCACTCACCCTTAACATATTTATAAACATTAATGAGGTCACCCCTCAGTCTCCTCTTCTCCAAGCTGAAGAGACCCAGCTCCCTCAGCCTGTCCTCATAAAGAAGATGTTCTACTCCCTTCATCATCCTAGTTGCCCTACACTGGACTCTCTCAAGGAGTTGTATGTCCCTCTGGAACTGAGGAGCCCAGAGCTGGCATTCACTTGAACTGTGCAAAAGCCACTACTTTTTCTATGTCTCTAGCTGTAAAATGGAGATCACTATTACCTTGCTTGCAGGGACACTGAATTCCGGGGCATTTGTATTTTGGAGACTGTTGCATGAATGAACAAGTGAATGCAACTGCTAGCCTGCAGGTTTTCAAAGAATATAATGTGGGTTTTTTTTCCAAAATTATCAAATTTACTGAAAAAAATATTTCAGAGAAAGGCATCTGTTTTGATAGAACTGTCATTGGCAGGCCTGTAAGTGCTTTCTACAGCTCAGTGATCCTAGATCAAGCTTGGGCTGTAGATTAGTCTTTTCACTTTCTTTGCACTTTTACCATTGGTCTGTTCATTTCCTTTTCTTGAAAAATGTAAACATTTCCAAAATATTAAAAAAGCTGGGGACTGATTTTAACTGGCATCTAACTACAATAACTACTATACATGTATTTTTATATATAACTACTATAAACATATTCATGTTTGTATGCATTTGGGTTAATAGCTGTCAAACAACAGCGATTGCTCAGAAAGATGGTTTCAGTTCCAGGTCCTGATATTGTCAGTAATCTCATATTAGAATGGAGTGAACCCCACTTGTAAAGAGTATTTATAAAATTAAGATGTTGCTCTATAGCAAGGGAATTTCTATATAATTGTAAATAAATAAAATATTATTTTTAATAATGGTGTAGGTTTATGTTCAGTAACTGTAATTACTGGGTAACAGTGACCTTGAAGTCCTTGGTTAAAACACTTGCACAACACTTCTCCACAATTCTTTGTATTCATAACCTTCTTATAAGCAGAATCCCATGTAAGAGTTTTCTTTTCTTACTGTGTGTTTGTTTTTACTCTAGGTAGTAATAGCAAATCAGTGTTTTTCAGACTGTAAGGTGCATCTCATGAATAATTTTTCAGCTTTTCTACTTTTTTTTTTTTCCAAGGGAAATGCCATGAGCAAATCTTGCTGCCTCCAACAGCAGCTGCCTCTGTGAGCCTTGCTGCCAACATTAGTCACGGTCAACAGCACTGGCGTGTTTTGCAGAACACAATTACATTTGGAAGAAACAAATCTGCATCTCTAATAATTGTTTATATGGAACAGCAGAGAAAAGTGTTTCTAAATAGGACAGATTCTAGTGAAAAGAGCCACACTATGCTTCATCCTCCTTCTCTGGAAAAGACTGAAGCTGTGATAACTTATTTCCTGCCTGTCAAACAATCATGAATTGAAATAGTTCATGTTTTCAAGGAGTAGACTGTGTCAAATGAGGGCAGTGGCACTTAATGAGTGGACGTGGATAAAATTACTCACATGCAAATGCTCCAAAATACTAAGAACCACAGAATACTTTTGCCCACTAATACTGACTTTTTCTAGACCACAGATTAAAAATGAGACAATTTAAACATCCCAAATTAATGGACTCATTGAAATGCCTTGTACATCCGGAGTGGCAGATGAGGGGAAAAAATACAACAAAACAAAATAATAACCAGCAGTTAGCTGGAAGGTTTTTGGGTTGGTTTTTTGTTTGGTTTTGGGGTTTTTTTATGTTGTTGTTAATAAAGATGGTGCAGGAATTGTAACAGTCTCCACTGAAAAAAACTAAGTCAGCTGAGATACCTGTACGTCACATAGAATAGCAGTAAATGGAGTATATATGTCTGAAACCCTTCCTCCAATGATTTCAAATCCTTGAAGTTAGTTAAATATAGTTTGAACAATGATTACTAATAATACAGTGATCATATTTCAGCAATCATATTTCATAATTCATTAATATGATGCTCATATGTTCTCTATTTCCATGACAGAGAAAGAGGAACAGCTCAAAAATGGGTTTATTAGACTATCACTTACCTTTATTAGTTGCCGGAAAGGATATTAAATTCATTTTTTTCTTACAGTGAAAAGTGTTCTTCCTCAACACAGTTTGCCCTGGCATTTCTTTGCTGCATGGCAAATGGATACGAGATCTTTACCTGCGGAGATCTCTTTGCCTTATGGAGTTGCAGATAAGAGGATGTGTTCTCTGCAAACAGAAAGCAAGGCTGGAGTTCAAGCTGAGGGGAAAGCTGTTTGTGTCTGCAGTTGTGGCTGTTAAAGAATGCCTCCTGTTTTGGGAATGACTCTGATTCCAGCTGTCCTGCCAAGTGTTGGTAGGAGTTGTGTGGGGAAGGGGGGAAAAGGAAGGGATTAAAACTGCTTTTTACTACAAGATGTTCATAAAAGTGAATTAAAAAATTACCAACTGAGTGACTTTTCATACCCATTTCAGCAGAATTCTATATGCCTCTTTCTTCTCAGTCTTCAGTGACAGTTGTCATTAATGTTTTCCTGCTTTAGAATATCATGACGACGTCAGAGACCCTTCTACAAGCACTAAACTTTTTCAGTGTCACAGCACAAAGCATCTGGTAGATGTTTTGTCTATTGAAACCTGATTTTCTATCAACTGTAATAAAAATTGCCTTCTGAACAGGGGCATCAAACAGTTACACAAATAATGTCTCATCCGTTTGAACTTATTTGCATCTATTTCTCACAGAAAAAGAATCACCATGACAGTGGTTTTCAATCTTTTGCAATATAAGGAGTCTTAAAACAAGACCCATGTAATTATGGATCGTTGCTTAGTAGTTCAAGGTAGTGACAATAGGTTTGGCACTTTTTTTGGGTTATAAATAAGTAATGTACTTAGTAGCAGATGATTTTATAACTCCTCATCTTGAATAGAGCAGCTGAATCCATGAACACACACTTATATGAAATTGGGAACTGTGGTACTGTATCTTCCTTCCCTTTTTTAAAGTGCACACAATGCTTTCTGACAGAACACCAGACCCAGACAGGTCTGATGTTTATTTAGCTGGACACCAGGCCCAAATTTCCTGGATGAAATCAGGGATTGAGATTTCAGTAAACTCTGTGGTCAATCAATCAGCACAAGTAGTACATCTCCACAACCACGTTAATCTGCCCCAGACTACAGGGTACTCTGTCATCTCGTAGCTCTACAGCGTGTCCAACCTCTTTGAGTAGAGATTTGGGGAAAGAAAACCTTTTATGCCTGTTTTCAGGAGTGCCTTTTAGTGGCTTCTAAGCTGTGTGCTGTAGCAGTGATGCTGTTGCTCTGCAGTTTCCAGAAAAGGAAATATATCAGCGTGAAAATGAGCTGGACCAGTTGCTCCCCTGTGGATATGTTCTTCAGCTGAAATGAGTATCTTGTTAATGGAAGAAAGCTCTGAATGGTTCTGGGAGGTGGAAGGTAATGCTTTTAGCCTGCTATCTTTCCCATTCTGTTGAGTGGGGTAGTACTATTTTGCCTGACAACTGAGCAGCTATCAGAAAAGGTGGATGGAAAAGACAAGCTCTGAATTAAATGTACTTCTGGAGTAGGTTTAAATTTGTTTTGCTGTTGGCAGAGGGAAACTTTAAGAAGGGCCAGGTGCCAAATTGGAAAGGAGTAAAAGTTAACAGTGAGGCTGCTGCAAGCTCAGAAAGAACCTATTTAACTTGTACATTATGTTCTCCTGCATTCAAACCTGTCCTTTGCTATATTTCATGAACAGCTGTACCTAAGGTTCAGTGTTCCAGCAGGCAGGTCCTCTCTTCCTCCTTTAAATCTTCCAAGTGAGCTACTGAATTAATCTGACTATCGTTTGCATTTCAAGAGCCTCAGGGCCAGGTAGTTAAACGTTTTAAGAACCTGGATATTCAGAGAGAAATAAAAATACCTTTAAAAAATCTGTCTCCAGTGGCACTCCAGACAGCAAGTTCTTCTGCTTTCCTACTCAGGTCATTCTTTGCTATGTGTCCTAAGATTGAAATTTCAAATGTAACATGTTAGCTTTTTAAATTTTAATAGGAAAGAGCAGTTGCATCAGAGTAGGAAAACACACACCAGACCTGGAAAGAATTTGAGTTAAGGAGGAAATTAGTGGGGCTATTTGGAAGTTGGTCCTCTATTGTCAGATTGCCTTTGAAGCGATTGTGTTAGTTGTTGTAGGTAGATTTAACCCAAATCCTGGTCATTTATTTTGTTGCTATTTTTCCATTCAGAAAGTCAAAATAGTGCAAAAATTATTTGGAGGATGTTGTAATTATCTGCATTAATAAATAACATGTAAAGTCTCCAATTCGTCTCTGAAAATATTCCTTTCCTTATGTCACAGTCCAAACAAAGGTGGCAGCTACCAGTGGGGAGAACTATTATCATTTCCAGGGGGGAAAATGGAAATCCTCAGATCCAGTCCATCTCGCCTGGGTTCCTCCCTTGCACATACATATGAAGTGCTCAATAAAGCAACAGGTGATTGTGATCAAGGCAGTGAGACACATGGCTTGAAAGGCCTCCTGTTATGAAGGTGTGCTGAGAAGTGAAATGGGAGAAATATAAAATATATATAAAAGAAAATGCCTGGCAGCCAAAGTTGTATCTGGCTGCACTCTATAGCTGCTGAGAGCAGCCCTGAGGAGAAGGACTGTGAGCCTTGGCAGATGAGAAGCTCAACACGACCTATCCATGTGTGCTTGCAACCCAGAAAGCCAACTGTGTGGTGGGCTGCATCGAAAGCAGGTCAAAGGAGGGAATTCTGACCATCTGCTTCACTCTTGTCAGACCCCACCTGCAGTATTGTGTCCAGCTCTGGGGTTTCCAGAACAAGACAGGCATGGAGCTATTGGGCCAAGTCTACAGGAGGCCATGAAGATTTTTAGAGGGCTGGATCACCTCTCCTATGAAGTCAGGCTGAGAGAGTTGGGCTTGTTCAGCCTGGAGAAGAAAAGGGACTGGAGAGACCTTATAACCTTCCAGTACCTAAAGAGGCTACAGGAAAGCTGGGTATGGACTGGTTACAAGGGCGTGACGTGATGGGATAACTGGGAATGGCCTTAAGCTGAAAGAGGGGAGATGTATATTAGGTATAAGGATGAAATTAGTCTCTATGAAGGTAGTGAGGCCCTCAAACAGGTTGCTCAGACAAGCTGTGGCTGCGGAGGGTGTCCCTGCCCTGCCCTGCCCATGGCAGATAGGTGGAACTAGATTGGCTTTAAGGTCCCTTCCAACCCAAACCAGTTTGGCATTCTATGATTCTATGACTATTTACTAAATAACATCTCTACATGGCACTGAATCCTTCACTGCTCTATTGGTCCAGATACCACAGTAATTGGCAGTAATATGGGCAGGTATAGCAGGTTGACCTTTGGTGCAGAACTGGATATTTTTCTCCATCACTGGTGCAACATTCTCAGAAAGACCAAGGACAGATTCTTAACTCATGTAGATGGCAGAACTATGTATTGTTCTAATAATATTCCTAGCAGAAAAAAAAATCACGGAATATGAAAACACATTCTTCAGCTTACAAATTTCAGCAGGTTAGAATACCTGGTGTTTATCTCTAGGATGCTTCATTTTGTTTGTGTAGTCCCCTCATTCCTGTATATTCTGGGAAGAACCTCATGCTTTTTTTTTTCTTTCTGTGAATTCTGGTACTTTGCCACCCTTCTCTAGCTCCTCTATTCTTCTGGAGACAGGGGAAACAGGACAGCATATAATATGCAATCTATGGAGGCACTGCTGATTTACAGAGTTGTGTAATAATGCTTGCTATTTTTTTCTGTTTCTTTCAAAGCAAGTCATAACACCTTGCTTGATCTATAAAGCATGATCTAATATTTGCATTGAACTGACACTTTTGATTCTGCATTCCCTTTTTCATTCTGAATTATCTTTTCTTGTTAAGAATTGCTATTTCAGAGCTCATCAGGGGTTACCTTCCTGAATGGCCAGTCTTTGGTTTGGTCCCAGCCAGAGATTTTTGATTCTGTACTTTTGACCTGTTTATGTGACCAGAACAATTTGTTAAAGAGTGCCCTCCATAAATATAGTATTACTTTTAGCAACCCTGTGCATCAACAAGAGAAAATGTCCAAGAGAATGGCACAGTTTCCAACCAAGAAGCAAACCCAAAGCAGACTCTTTCCATTTCCACATACATTTTTCTGAACTGATGCAGATCATGCAGATGTTCATGCATCCTTCCTTGCAAGTGTTTCGTTCTGGTTTCTCAGAAAGGAAGAAAAAATATATCCCATTTGAAATTTTAGAGTCCTAAGGATTCATGGGTAACATTAGTCTGAGAAAGCAGAGAGCAAGGTACCGCTGACCAAGTCATCCTTTGAAAGATTGTGATGATGTGAATTATGTCCCTAATCAAGTAGAATGAAGATGCTCACCATGACTAAGAGATTTTAGTGGGTCTCAGTGGATCTCTTCATCCCCTGCATCTGCTATGCCATAGCATCTCCCTTGACATGTATGGATAATTTGCAATCCATATGCCATAGCATTTCAAGCTGTGAGGCTTGGGGCCATCATGTCTAGAGGAGGGTGTCTCTGCCCATGGGAGGCAGTTGGAACTAGATGGGCTTTGAGGTCCCTTCCATCCCAAACCAGTCTGGGATTCTGTGGTTCTTAAGGTGAGAGAAGTAGCCAGAGTAATTGCTGGGATCCTATGTTACAGTCTGCTGAGGTTTCCCTTCCTCTCTTTCTCTCTTGAAAAGAGGTATCAGAGATTCCCTGATGGGTAAAAGAAAGTTTGAAGACGAAGTTGGAAACAACTTTCAGAATGCCTGAGCTGAAAATCAAGCACCTGGAAAATGTAAATATATGATACAAGAGAAATATTTTTGAAGAAAACGGGAGCATGCCAGCAAGAGTCAGAAATGAAAACATCCTTGACATTGAAAAAATGCCAGGTAATGGGAAAACCCTGGAGCCAGTTGGAAGTCAGAATAAATGAATTACTTTGTATTTTTATTGTTGAGGATTTTTTTTGTCCTGATCCCACTGTCTCTCATATCCCCCTAAACCATATGAATTGCAGTATCTTTGGAGGCTACAAGGTTAAGCTTGTAACAGAATTCATTAATAACCTGCTTCTGTTCCAGTACAAGGGACAAACTTTGCTCTGAGCTGTGATGGTATAAATCAGGGTCATCTTCCTCTGAGTCAGGGAAAAAGCAGCACTGTAGCATCTGAGTGAGTGAGATCAGTATCAAGCCCAAGGTATTTTACCTGACAAATGGTATATTGTTTAATGTGCAATTCTCTAGGGTTCCTGAAGCTGCTCCTCTCATTATTACATGGATCAGTTTCCTAAGTCTTTCTGCAGCTCCCTTTTATTATTTCAAGCTATGTTACTGAACCCTCCCACCTCCTGGACCCTGAGCCCCTAACAGCTGTGTTGTGTGCAGAATACGATTCATTTTTTACAGTATTGGCTGGCTGGTAACCAGACTTTTCTTGAGCCTTGCTTCTTCTTCCATGGATTCTCCTTTTGCACTACTGTTTTATACTCATAGGAACGTAGCAATGTACAGTCAGACAGAAATAAGTATTCTTTAAACCATATGGAAAAGCCCAGGACAAACCACTCAAGTTTCAAACAGAATAAACTTTAACTTTTTATATTTTTGCTGCTGTAATGTAAGTGCCCTGTCACAAAGGAGCTGACTAGAATACACAGAGTTTGCAGTTTTATAGAAAAAAAAATGCACCAGCACTGTATTTTAGCACCAAGACAAAATAAGTCTAAGTTAACTATTCACTTCTTGTCTGTAACCTGCTATTTTAAGCTGTATGAGATTTATAAGCTAAATAAGGAAATGCAGTGGAGAGGTACAGTAAAGAACGACACAGTTATATGACAGGGGGATGGGATAGATAAACCTAATATACCACTTCCAACTGTAAAATCTATGATTATAGAAAATAGTGCATCTGAGCACAGTTGGGTTCTATTGATTTCTATCTCCAGTGACTTAAAACAGCAGGGGAAATTTTCCTTCAGCACCAACAATTCTCTTCTTCTATATCCCATTTTCTACTACAAAAATGTAGATATCTGCATATGTACAGGCCATCTTTTCAAAACAAATGTTAATTTTATTCACTGCATTTTTTTAAATTATTTTTGTTTGATAAACAGTGCACCTGGGTTCTGAAGTACTTGACTAGGTTGTGAAATGACAAGAGAGACTGAAATAAAATATATATGAGTCTGGAATCACAATGGTTGGACAAAGGGCAAAGTTACTGTCCAGGATCCACGTTCCAGCAGAAGGAGAGGAAGCACAGTGTGTCTTCTGCATTGCTAAGCGACAAAATTTTCACCAGAACAGCCTACACTGACCATTAGCAATGGGGCAGTAGGTTAGAAATAGAGGGTCAAGTATTTTTCAATCTGTACACTTGTGAAAGGCCTTAAAAAGGTCAAAGAACACACTTGTACTCACAGAGGAAAGAACAGTCTATGCGGAAGCAACTCAAGCAGGTGGATGGTAGGAAATTAATAAAATAAAGAATAGATGAAGTCATGAGTTGGCTGCACACAACACAGAAGACAAAACAGCAGTGCTAGCTGACAAATGTCTGTGGGGCCAAACAGAGACTGCACACAAAAAATTATTCTAGTCATGTAGAAAGACAAATAAGATGTGCATGAACCTAGATTCAATTAATTAAATTACTACCATTTAGATGACTCCATATATTCAGGAAACAGACATCCTGAAGTAGAGAGAATAGGTTGGAGAAATCATGCTTTGAGATTGTCTACAAGGAAACTCCTGGTGAAGTGGAAAGTCTAGAGGTATATACTTGTCTAAATTTACATTAAATGAATCAGTGCTTGGTTTTATCTGTCCTATATGCAGGATACTTGGAAAGAAACAGATTTTTAGCTGAAATGGGTATAAAGTAATCAGCACATAATTGAATGCTTTCTGGAGAGGAGAGGAGAGGAGAGGAGAAAGAACTTCACTCACAGTAAAATGCAAAACTCCAACAAAAACCTCAGCATTGCAGAAAAATATTTAGCATCTGCCTACATATACAGGACAGATGCTGTATATTTGTAGGAGAACACTTAAGTAATAATTATGGTTTCTTCCTAAAGAATGTACAGTTCCTTCTGCCAAAATTAACTGGGAAGACACTAAAGGAGCTGTAGCTAATTGCACAAATACCTGGAAATGTTTCTATTCTGCTCCTGTGCTGCTTTGGAACACTACCAAACTATCTGCAAGCAGGAGGACAGTCCTACTACTGAAACTCAGCTTTAAAATAAATGGACATTGAGGAAGTCTCATATTCTGCTGGAAATTATTTGCCTGCTTTCAGCCAGATACCCAAACCTTTGTACTGCAGATGTTCACTAGCACAGCAGACAACAGAAAACACTGGTGGAATACATACTTGCTCACTGGTTAGTATGGAGAATCCAGGGGTTGTGACAGTGTCAGGTATGTTGATGAGAAGACCAAGACATGGACAATGCTGTGGATCTATTTTCCTTGGTCAATTTATCAATAAATTCCCTGAGAAGAAATCAGTCTTTCTCCCAGTTGACTCATACAATCAGTCACTAGGTCTAGGCTGCAGGTATCTCACCTGCAATCACTAAAGCATTTTATTCTGGCAGAGTGATTTTTTAAACTGTGTTTATTTTTCCTCTCAAGAAATCTTGCAAGACAAAGGTAGTGGAAGGTGAAATATTTTGTTCTGATTCTATGTTCTGTTTCGATAATTCTGTAGACTTTATTTCCTCATCAGACAGGAGCTTTTATGTTCATCAGACTACACCTTTGGTTTATCATTTTCCAATAGATGCTGTGGTTAAAATTTATCTTTGACTGCATAATATGTTAATACCTGAACCAAGGTTACTTCACTGACTCAGATTCCACAGAAAGGCCATGTCTGCTGAGGATGTGGAATGAGACTTGCCTTTCCCCAAGTAGGCCTGTGCAGGCGTTGGGTGAACTCTAATGCAGGGCAGTGCTTGGCTGCCTGACGCATGACGGACTGCGATGCTGGGTAGCTTTGTGTCCCTTTTGTACAGTGGCACCCAAAACTTCACTGAGTACTCAAGGTGAGGCCACACCAGTGTAGTGTAGAGCAGTCCCAGACCAATACAACAGGAAGCCAATCCCACATGCAGCAAGGCATGGTGAGGTAGGTAGGATGCTGGGAGTCAGTTTGATTTGCAGAGTATGTACTCCTTGCTGGAGGTCTCCTGCAAGCACCACCAGCTCTTTTATGAATCACAGAATCACAAGGTTGGAAAAGGCCATTAAGATCATCAAGTTCAACTGTAAAAGTCCTCTACTAAACCATATCCCTAAGCAACTTAGAAGTGCATTTTCAGTGGGAGAGGTCTGGGTCAAGAGGTGCAGAAATGCAACTGAGGTCACCAGGCAAGACAGCTCTGCTGATTTGTGAAAGACAAGGGCAGCTAACTCCTGCTGAACTTACAACCAGGCTGGCAACATGCTTTCTCTGGAGCTCGAAGGGTACAGAGAAGAAGTAGTTCTTTCTTTTTCTGCTATTAGTGGAGACTGAATTAGGGTAAAATTTCAAGCTAATTGGATCAACCTCTTAAAATCACTAATAAGGGAAGCACAGTGCCCAGTCTCTTTTTGGATTATACATTAGGCTCAGTGACTGTCATGAAGCAAGTAAATTCCCATTTTTATCATAAAACAGGCAGCAAGGAATCTCATTTTTTTTCTATTCAGGGAACTTTTTCAATTCGAGCTTTGTAAACTTCATTCAGAGCCAAGGAACAGTTTAAAAATCTAGTAACAGTAAAGGAAGAATTTTCAAAGAGAAATTCCCTGCAAGTACAGTGCCATTGTTGTGCTACGTTTTCTTTTGAAATGCCAGCAAGAAACAATTAAGGAGCAGCACTTGTAATGTATAATTGATGCTTTGCAGGTATCTAGAAACTTAGAGCAATTAGGCCCAGGGTGCAACATTACTTATTCATCACCATCTGGAACTTATAACTTTATAAGCTCTGCTATAGTTTGTGTTTGTCTGGCAGAAATGGCAAGTTTAGCATTTAAGTACTGCATTATGCTGCAGAAGTTAAATATTTAATAGTGTCCCGACATAATGCAGCTGAGTGGGATAAGATGAACCTGTTGTGTGGTCAGAGAACAGCAGCATGGAGATGTTGGAAAACACAAGGAACAGAATGCCCTTCTGAGAGCAAGAGGACAGTGAATACTTCCAAATCAATCTGCAGCAATTCCATTGCATCAATAGAAAGCCGTGGCATTGATCTTTGGGTCACAGCATGCGTTATCTAGAAACAAATGTGATTTAACATTAGATATGATTCCCACTTTCTTCTTTGATGTTAGAGTTTGACTAAAGATAGGGAATTAGGGAGAAAATACTTTCTTTTTTTTAAAATGTCAATTCATCAAGAATCAAACTTGTTCTAGTTCTTTGTTTTGACATTTTATTTTATAGCAGGATTCCAGTACCTAAAGACACTTACAGGAAAGATAGAGAGGGACTGGTTACAAGAGCACAGAGTGACAGGACAAGGGGGAATGGGTTTAAGATGAAGGAGGGAAGATTTAGCTGAGATATTAGGAAAAAAATCATCCCTGTGATGGTGGTGAGGCCCTGGCATAAAGTTGCCCCAAAAAGTTGTGGCTGCCACTGGATCCCTGGCAGGGTTCAAGACCAGGTTGGATGGGGCTTGGGGCACCCTGGTCCAGCAGAGGGTGTCCCTGCCCATGGCAGAGATGGGATTTGAGGTCCCCTCCAAGCCAAACTAGTCTGGGATTCTGTGATAAATTTCCCACTGAAAAAAAAACCCCAAATCCAACCCCAAACAAAAACCAAACACAAATGTTGTGTTTCAGCCCCAGGCAGAAGCTGGGGACCACAAGCTGCTCACTCACTCCTCTAGTGAAGGAGAAAAAGCAGACCAAACCCCTGTGGGTTGGAATAAAGACAGTTCACCAATTAGCACTTGGGAAGATGGGAAGAGTAACAGACCGTGTGTGGTGATAAGACAGACAACTTTACTGACTGACAAAAGTAACAGAGACCACCATACCAACACAAAGGCCACCAGCACCAAGCCCTGCATCTGGCCCGCCACCTCCTTTTATAGGGGTTTGATTGATGTCAAGTGCTGTGGAAAACAGCCCTTGCCAACTCAGCTCACCTGTGCTGGGTACTTGGGGAAGTTAGCTCAGTCCTGGCCAGAACCGTGACAACAAAGGAAAACATCATCAAGCCATAGATTGAGAGAAAGTTATTTAAGTCTTCAATGCTTCCTAATTGGTGATATTCCTCCTTGGGAAAAGAACTAATATTTTTTTCTTTGTGTTACTGCCACTTAAAACTGAAGAGAAAAACTGGGTGAAATGTTCTTTCTGGATTTATTTCAACATTCTCAAGGGCCTGAGTTCAAAGTTATGTTCAAGATATCATTTTGATTCATGACTAGAAACATCTTACAGCACTGAAATTCTTATGGTTCTGGAAGATGAGTTTCTACTCCTCTCTGATTCATCTGAGAGGATTGGCAGAGGATTGATCTTCTCCATCTCCAACCTGCACATAGAGAGGAATCCTTCAGTTAACAATTGCAGTTGAAGAAACTTGGTAAGTTTAACTGTTTTTTCTGCACTGTCACGTGTCTCACAGATCTTGACATGTACAGTCAAGCAGCTATAAATACTCTCTGTGTATTAAGTGGGTGATAATTTTATGTCTTAATGACTGGTCAACAGTGCCTAATTGTACAAAATGACTCCAGTGCTAAGATAAAGGTCCAGTTTTAAACTGCACATTAAACAGGTCCATAAAGGTGGTACCTGGGAACCTGAAGTTGCTGAAGGGATGCAAGTAAATACAACAAGCTTCCTAGGCAGGAAAAGCACTCACTAATACAAAGGAACTGACTGAAAGTGCGTCACTAGCTATGAGGGTCAACCCTTTGGAGATCCACACGGGAGGTATGTGACATAAAAGTACCATGCAAACTCTTTCCTTGTTCTCCTAGAGACAACAATTGCAACGAATGACACAGTGTAGTAGGTAATTGATCATGGAGTAATTCAGGAAAGTGCTGTGATTCAGAAACATCCTTACTGTCCCAAAAGTGTGCCATTTGCCATACTGAATTGGTATTGTCTTAACTATGATATAAAATTGAAAGAAATGATTGTTCACTTTCCTATCTTGTTTTTTTTTTTTTTTGCTTGACTTACCATCATGTATTCTTACTCATACTTTACATTGATTTGCTTGACTTGTTTCAAATGTCCCTATCCCTAAATCCACAGTTGTGCAAATTGGTCCTTCTTCTGCAACCAGGTTAATACAGCAGTACTTTAATTCATTCAGATAGTTCTGGCTCTTGATTCAGTATCCACAGAAACAGAGCATGATATTGCCAGTGTGAGCTTCAAACAGTGGTTTGCTTTTGTTACAGCTCCTGTTCCTGTAAATCCAGTCAGGACAAAAATGGTTTTGTTTTCATGGTTGTATAGAAAACAAAAAAATCTGACATATAAATGCCAAAGGCTTAAAGTGAAGAAAACCAAAACTTTTATTGTTATTGCTATAATTCATCATTTATTAGGGAACCCAAGTCAGGATGGGTAATTATTTGAGGATAACATTAATTAGACTCTTCTGTGTTTGACATCTTATCAAACAACATTAGAAAGCTAGCTGAAGCCCTAAGCAAATGAGAAACTTAACTTTGCTTTCTTATGTGCTGTTGTAGAAGAGATTAAAGTATGCATTATAATAGCAGAGATTGTTATTCTCTCCAAAGTGCTTTAAGCATCATTTATTAACATAACTAAAACATTTAACAGCACTTTTAAAACACAATTTGCAGGCAAGGAAAGTCAGTTTTACTTCAAGTATAATTTTCACCAGGTAGTTGGTCATGTTCGGTGCAGGAGTGGTTTTTCACTGGTACCTTGTTTTCAAACATTTTGAGTATGATGACTGAGCACAGAGACATACATCATGTGAAGCTACAGAGTAGTAATGTTTATCACAGCAGGCTCAGGGGTTGATTAAGGTCTCTCCAGTCCTGATACTAGGTATCAGATGTCAATGTCTCTATTATCCTTTATAATCCTTTTTTCTTTTTTTTTTCCAGGTGTCCGTGACTGTAGTGTTTGTGCAGGAGCAGAAAAGACTGTGGGGCAAGAAAAGCACAACAGAATACTTCACTGCTCTAACACAGTGGGTCCCTAGCCAGACAGAGACAGCCAGAGGCATCTACTTTGGAGGTAACCATCCTTCAGGGAAGAGAAAATAGAGCTTTCCTTCCTTCAGTCCAGGTTGGAAGGGTCGTGTGGGGCCTGAGGCCCAACACTATATCACAGCTACAGTGCTTAGGGCACTCTGGGTGTGCCTGAATCCACAGGGATCATTGTTCTTCACAGGAAAACCTATACTTCCCAGAGCTCCAGAAATCAAAGGATGAGCATGAAATTGTCAAAAGGGATTCATCCTGCTCCTGTCCTCACTCAGGATTCCTATGTGATCAGGGGCATCTGAAGGGGAGATGCCTATTTCTGATTACTTCCCACCACTGTTGGAAATCTGCAGGGCAAATCTTTCTGAGAACTAGATAGGACATTGCTGCCCATCCTAGCAGCAGCAGAGGTGAGTGAGCAGCTCTCTGTTCCTGTTTTCCCATGTGACTGCATGCCAGCCAGGACAGATCAAAGCATCTGACCCTGGGAACTGAAACATGGGAAGATGACAGCGAAGGAAGCAAAACGTGAGGCAATTGCAGCTGCTGAGGATGGCTGATGGCTGCAACAGAACTCGATTTTGCTTCAAGACAGGGCAAAATTATGGTAACGAACAGCTTTTAATATAGCATTAGAATATGTAGTATTGACATTCTTATGTCCCAGAATAGCCCCTTCCATAGACAGTGGGGAAAAAAGGAACAAACCAGAACAAAACACACAAATATAATTTGCAGACATCTACCAAGTTTGTTATTTATGTAAAAGAGCTTGAATTGAAACATTCAGACTAAAGGGGTTTTGTCCTTGGTGGTGGTTTGCCTATGTCATAGACAAATCCAGGAACAATTTGTGTCCTATTCATGAACCACATTTCTACAGCATAAATGAAAACCAGACAAAGTCCTGTGTGTTTACACCAGAGACTCACACTCCTGAACAGCAGCACAACCTCCCTCCAAACTAACATAAAAGCTCTTTCCTTTGGAGGGAGCAGGATCCAGAGTCTTGAGACCTTTCCTGCTCCTTGCGTCTCTGCTGCAGGGATTCTGCTACCTGATGTTACCCAGCTGCTGTACAGCCCACAATAAATGTAGGGAAAGTGCAGTGCTGGCTGAGAACAGGCAAACAAAAGTACTCCAAAGAAACTTAGCAAGGACATTTGGGGTTTTTTTTTTGTTAGCATTTACTGTCAAGAGGTGCTGAGGTCACCATCTGCCCATCCCCTCCAGTGGGTGTTCCCTGGTTATTTTTGATTGGATACCCTTTCATCATGATCTAGAGATCTGTGCTGTCCTCTAAAGTTTAGCTATTGCATCAGTTTTCATTGTGCATTTGTTACACAACTTTTTCTCTTTTTTTCCCAGCCTGGATTTATTTGTGAAGGTTGCAGAGGAGTGACTGTGATAAGAGCCTCAAAGCCTTCACTTTGCTTCTGAATTGTTCTTGTTAATTCAGTGCTGATTGAAGATTGATAAAGCCCTGGAGATTAAAGTCTCCTATTCACCACGACAGCTCAAGCTTCTCCTCAGGGCACTTTTTGGCTTGACCTAGAGGTGTACAGGTTCCAAATACATTAAGTCCTTCACCCTTCTCTGATGAATCTCATTCCTGTAAGTTTTGGTAATGGTTTTGTGCTGTGAAATTCTGTTCTGAAATTAAACTGTCATCTAACTCCTTCTGGTTACTTGGCTGAACTGAAATCATCACTTAGAGTGCTCAGGAAGCGAGTTCTATTATTTTTTTATAATCTTTCAGTTGCTGAACTACCCTTTGAAACTTCAGGCACAGTCACTGTCACATTTACCACCTGTAAGAAAAGTGGCATCGCCTTTCAGTTCATCTGCATGCAAGGAATAATATTTGTTTAAAACTACTCAGGGCCTGGTCTAATTAAAAATTTATGTGTAAGGATTTAGATTAAGACCAGGCCACCTCAGATAAAATCTCTTTTTCACAAGTACAAATCAAGCAGTTTACAGTAGTAGAGCAATGACATGGCCACAGCCAGTCTGTAGTTTATCACAGAAACATACTTCCTCTTGAGTACTTCTAATTATTAAAGGTTGCTTTGTTTTGTTTTGGTTTTTTTTAATTAAAATCCATTTATTTTATGTATCTATTGATACACATACAAATACATAATTTAATAAGGCAATACCTATCTGTTACAGATTAGGCAGACAAGAAAATGCTTACAGGTGAGCACGAGTTACTTGTGCGATTTTCTGGTACTTTCATCTTGAAGCAAGAAGGCTACTGTGATTATTTAGATCCAGATGTATCTAATTTTTGTATTAAAATATATTTATTTATGAAGAGAGGTGTCATTTTATACCATGAAATAAAATTCTTCCAAGAAATTAGTCTTGATACTCTGAGACATGTAAAGCACTTTTTGTGCAGCTGTTTTGCAATGGGTTTTGGGCATTGGAATAAGCAAGTTTTCCTTGGTTTTGCTGGAATCCAGGGATGGCAGGGCTATTTGGTGCCTGTAAACTAAGGATAATGGCTCCTTGCAAGTTTCCACATATGCAGAGGACTATCATCCTGAAGTGTCTGTGATGGCTCATGGGTCTACATTTGATGAGCGCTGTCTTGGATGACATGAAGAGCACAAATGACTACAAAATACTGAAAGCTAAATCTGAAGGCAGGAATGGGAACTTACCAGGACTTTACTGCTGATACGGGTGAGGTAAGTACCCAGATGAATAGCACAAATGTTCCTTAGGGGACTTCCCTCTCTGTTTGATCTATGAGTAATAGTGATATGATTATTAAATAAACATTGATGATCAAATACTTATTATCAATACCTAATAGTTTACTTGTATTTGAACCCACTTTTGTGGCAACTGTTCTTTTCTTCAAACAATGTTGCTAAACATCCTTATGGACAGAAAAACCCCGCTGTCCTCACATTTGTAAAAAAACCCAACAAACCAATAGCTCCCTGCCAGCAAGTTCTGATTATTGAGATCTTACATATGAAATGAACATCAAAGAAAAAAACATATTTTATATTCTTATAGTCATAGAAAATATATTTGTTTTTCTTATTTCATAAGTTCTCCCAGAACTGTGAAGAAAAGGTCTTCAGTTGTCACTTTTGCTGTTACATCTTGAAACAGAAATAAAAAAGAAATCACTGGGCTGAGGCTGGGACAGCAAAGGAGACACAGTGCCTAATTGTTCTCCTAACACATGACCAAACCTGGGGACAGAGCAACCAGAAATAAAACCACATTAATAGTTTTGTTCCCGCTTTGCCTTTGCAAACACAAGGCTTTTCTTTTAACTTTCAGTGGTTTTAGCTTCATCTAAGAAGACTGTGAGGAGGTCCCAACAGAAAGAAATGCTGCAAGCACATAATTATAAGAATGTGTTTGGGTCTGTCCCTGTTTAGCAGTTAGGTGTCTGCTTATGTTCAGCTATCTTGAGGACTTATTAACAGATGTAGAGATTTATACTAAGGCTGTCTTTTTTAATGAAGTTGCATGCCCTTGGCTTTCTGCACTCCTATCCAGTCTAGAGTGACTGAGCTTTTTGTGTGATGAGGAGTAAAAGACTTCATTTGAATTAGTATTGTTTCAGGTTTGATTAAAGTATGTGGTTTCACCACTGTTCATTCCAAGTTCATAGATGTTTTTTCCCCAATTTCCATTTTTATGGTTTCTTTTCTGGAAATGCAGTACAGTTTCCTTTAAAAAAAAATTAAAAAATGTGGAAAGTGTCCTGATGATATTTGCCTACTGTTTTTCACAGAATCACAGAATTGTTTGGGTTCGAAGGGACCTCAAGACATCATTGAGCCCAACACCCCTGTCAAAGCAGGTTCCCTAGAGCAGGTTGCACAGGTACGTGTCCAAGCAGGTCTTGAGTATCTCCAGAGAAGGAGACTCCATGACGCCCCTGGGCAGCCTGTCCCAGTGCTCCATCACCCTCAACACGAAGAAATTCTTTCTCACATTGGTGCAGAACCTCCTGTGGTCCAACTTGTGACCATTGCCCCTTGTCCTGTCCTCACAGGGCACTGAGAAGAGGTTGGCCATCTCCCTTTGTCTCCCACACTTCAGATATTTATAAACATTGATGAGATCCCCTCTCAGTCTTCTCTTCTCAAGGCTGAACAGCCCCAGCTCATTCAGCCTTTCCTCACAGGGGAGATGCTCCAGGCCCTTAAAATAGACATGTAGTTTCTGTGTAGGAGCAAAATGAAGATTTTTGCAAAGTTGAAACATAAAAATATGTCAGAATTGTCCAGTAGCAACACTTCATTTCCTGCCCACACAGCATTTTCCTATTTCATCTAGCTACGAGGATACTTCAGGGATAAGTTCTGTGCAAGGTCTGGAAGTTATCATTGTGTTTTTCAGTCTATTTGCACTGGCAGCTAGGAGTGCTGAAAGGGAAATTTTATTTTTTATGGCTAA
Organism: Heliornis fulica; assembly: GCA_013399135.1. NCBI lineage: Eukaryota > Metazoa > Chordata > Aves > Gruiformes > Heliornithidae > Heliornis > Heliornis fulica. Next base: position 576,022 of record VXBZ01012599.1, on the reverse strand, counting down.
CTAGTGCCCAAGATGCCTGGGACAAAGTATTGGAACCTGTATATTAGAGATATATTTGCATTCCTATATACATCTAAGTATGAACATTAGCAGTCTGACACCTCCTTCATTGCAAACCTATTTCACACTTAGTAGGATTTGAAAATTGAAACGAGAACAACCTAGATAAATAATTTACTGTTGGGCTCTCCTCAGTGGCAGGTAGACATCCAGACACACTAGTGACAAGTCTCCCATGATCAAATCTCCCTCCTTCACCTAACAGTTTTCTTAGGCAGTTGAAATTATTTGCTCCCCAGACTAAAACTAATTTCCATCTCTTCAGAAAATATAAGTGGCTCCTGTATCATGAGGCCACAGGTAGGCATGGATGCCTCACCAGATGGTACAAGAGCGAGTTCTGTGTCTTAACCATACTGACTATTTCTGAATAATTACTGAGATGGTAATTCCAAAGACAAACCTGGAGAAGCATAATGTTCTCTTTTTGACTGCTTTTCTTAGCTACCTTTATTGAATATAGGGTGTTGTAACAGATGCAGGCATTCAGATTGACATTTAATTTATCCTCTAAATTAAAACAAAAAGGATGATAGAGCTTAGTCCCAGTTAAAAACTGCCAGCACTCTGTCACTAAGCCTTACTTCTATCAAAGTCACATTAGTATTCAGCTGTTTACAATTAGCTGAGCTTCCCATGCAAGGTCCCTCAATATATAGTTTAATAGCAATGAAAAGAACATGTGGCAAGGAGGGCCTACCCTTCTTGGGGAAGAGCAATTAATTAGGTTGAGATATTAAGCTGCAAACAGATTACTTGAACATTATATTTCTCTTGATTTTAAGTAATGAGCTGTAAAATCTAATCAATGTGCCTCCAAGGGAGTAGTACTGTTGGGCTACATCTAACACCACTTGGTCAATCTACCTGGAATATTTCTGATTGATATGAAATTGTGCTGTTATCTGGATATGCTTAATCAGAGATGTCAAATCTATACATACATAGCCTACTGAGCATTGAGGATGTAAAGACCTTGCAATACGGACTTGCCGGTCATACTAACATGGAATAGAGTAGTAGTTGGAAAGAGAAAATGAAGCTGATGTGAAATCAAATTGTTTGTGGTTTTATTTCATAATCTGTTATTGGATTAACGTTTTGTTTCATTAAAATAACACAGACACCACAAACTTTGGCAAAGAACAATTCAGCTCATCCTAAATAAAAAAGTAAGGTAGTAGAAGTTAGAGGAGAAAAACTGAGTGTTTGTAAAAAATTAAGTGTTCCCCTAACTGGTATGTGTGCTCTTGATATTTGTACCCTGGCAGACACCACTCATGTTCAGACACCCTTGTCACCTTATTTTTCATGAACTATTATGGAAACTTCTAATCAGAAACAGTATGCTTAGCTTTTTGATGCTGTTTCACAAATCACACAATCATTCTGCTTAACACGGCATGACGGATGACAAGGAGCATGTTATGTGCTGTATCTGCTAAAGGAAATCTTTTGTACAGCACTCACTATTCCTACACAGCATTCATTTTATTCAAGTATCTTCCTGTGTTCAACAGATTTGGATTTATATTAAAAGCACCGTTATTTCCATCACTAGGATGCATGATCAGGGCTACTAATGAGGTCTGTTTGTGGCAATGATCAAAAAATATTCAATAACTGAAGTTAAAGCTTTGGAGTCAGAAGTTGTGATTCTATATACTATTATGAGGATAAATTTAATTTTCACCTGAGATTCCTAGTCTAAAGACTTCTAGAAAATGCAAAAGATAAGGAGGTTCATGTAGATCATGACATAACATAGCTTAGAAAACATGGTCTTATTCCTGCGAACTTCTGGGAACCTACAGAATGACAAGAAGGAAGAAGGACATTAGACATTTTCATACTTCAGTCAATAGGAAACTGCCTATTACAATGATGATGGTTATATATTCACTAAGTAAACTGTCATTTGATTTCCTGAGGGCATTGTCCCAGGACAGGGAGTGGTCTGTGTTAAAACTCTCAAGCACCCAGACTCCCAAAAAACATATGAGGCACAGATTCATGTGCTTATTTGGGATAAAATTTGGCCTGGTCGCTGAAATGGAGCATATCTAAATTGAAGTAGATGACATTTTCACTGAATTTCACACATGTTTTTTCAAAGTGCTGTCCTCAGGAAGCTTATTTATTAGTTAGGAAATTCTGTTTGTCAGGAACAAGAAGCACAGTAGTGGCTGAGAGGACAGGAAAAGAACATACCACATGAATAATTATTCTCTAGTGCTACAAAGACCTGTAAAAGACTTCAGGGATGGAAAATGAAATAAAGAAATTGAAAGAAAAAAATCACAGTGAAGGTAGAATTGATATTAAAACTACTGCTCTCTCCATGCATATTAAATATGCACAATGAAGACAGATTGCTCATAGCAGGGTTCTGGTACTAGAATATTACCGTGTAATATGCCCAAATGGAAACATGTAACTCAGAGTTGTAGTTTTATAATAAAGTTTCTCTTGGCCTAGTTTTCCTCCTCCCCAAAGAACACTTTTAGTTTTCTTGTCACTAATCTGGATGATGTAGAAGAGGTCAGGTTTCCAGAAAACAAATCTTCTCTCCTTGCAAGTATCCTTAATAAACTGAAAATAATGATATTTGTGGCAGTAGAAATGCATCGAGGGTAGAGCACATAATTAAGACAGGTTCACAGTGCAGCAGTTTTTGCTGAAGCTGGTCATTTTTGTATGCTTTCATCCCTTATAGCTGCCTGTTTTCCCAGGAGACGTCTTATCAGGCATACCTTGTTCTGGCATCCCAGAACATGACAGACTGTCATTAGATAAAGGAGAAGGTTAATAAAATAGAAATCCAGGTTACAAGCAATGTTTTAGCCAGAGGAATCCCATGGGTTGTGGTGAAACAAACAGCAGACTAGTCAAATGCAGCAAATTACAGTCAGCAGTAAAGTGCCAAATATCCAGCTCTTATTCTATAATTTGCACATGCCAGCAGAACTCAAATAATTCTTTTTGTTGAGATCTTTGGACTGAGTTTTCTTTGGTCTGCAGATTTCCATTTCAATATCCTGACAGTCCCCAGCGGGTTAGGGTCCCTCAAAAGTTATTACCAGAAGAAAAAATAAGCAGGGAGGGCTTTTTCCCCACTTGCTTTTGTTTGTTTTCTTAAAGCATTTCTGGAAATGCCTGGTAGAGTCTGTGGACATCAAATGGAGTCGCAGCAGATGGGCCTATGGCAGAGATGGATTTCTCTAGTTCACCTCTGACTGAACAATTTTCTATCTTACTGGTTTGCAAGAAGACCCTAACAACTGAAAATATTTCTGCAAAGGAAGTATCTTTTTCTGCTAGACATACCAACATTGCCCCCTCGCTTTGGAGTAAGATGGAAATTAAGCATTCAAATTAATCAATGTAATGAGGAAAGGACACACTCAGTTCTCGGTTTGGGAGATTTTGTTTGGAGATTAGAAGCATTGATTTTTTTGTCTTCATAGATGCCAGAGTATGATTACGATGGGGGAAGAGAAATTATTCCAGTTGTCATCTGTATAACCTGAGCAATGCACTAAGCTTTCTGATCTTTGTAGCGATATCAGGCCTTCAAAATATATTTGAAGAAGAAAGTAGTGATTGCTTAGATTTCATAAGGCCATTTGCTCCTGTTTTGAGAAAGGAAGAGGGGAATTATTGTCATGAGCATTTACAATGAATTAGGTCCAAACTGAAGAATCCGAGGAAGAAAACATGGAAATTTTATTGCAAAGGTGAAGGAAGATCTTTGAGTAGATCATAAATGTGTTTAGTGTCAGTGTTGATTTACAGTAACTGAGGATTTGGCCTTTTATCTCCATCCCAGCAGATTTGTCTTAACTCTTCTGAAGGACATTTCCTGTTTTTCCTCTCAGTTTGCTTGTGTGACTTGATTTTGCAACCCTTGTTCATGCCCTGTGGCAGCTGCCACGTGTGGCTCTTAATAGTCCCCTTTAGTAATCAAAAAAAAAACCCCTCTGTCCTTTTAATGCATGAGGAAACATCCTCTACCACAGTCAGCTGTGGTCATAAGAGATTGGTGCATCTGTGGATGGGATTTCAGAAAAGCTGATACAGCTTAATTTTATTCCCTTCAAACTCCTTGTCAAAACTTGCAGAGAGCCTTTTAAAAGCAGGGTTAGATTCATGTGGGGTTTTCCTGAAACTTCTGGTTTACTTCTGAAGTACACAGGTCAAAAGAAAAGAAAAAGCAGGCAAAGGAGATGCTGCAGAAAACTACATATTTCTTAATATGATGAGGACAGGTGTGAATCTAGTATATGACCAGGAAGAGAAGACAGGAGGTGAATGGCTACAAAGAGGGGAGGAACTGAAATGACAGGGAGGCAAAAAGGTATAAAAAATTGGAGCTGTATCTGTCAGGAGATTTTTCCAGTCTCCCCAAGACAGCACAGCAAAAAATAATTCTGCTGTCACTGTCATCTAGGTTTGATATAAATGTCCCATACAGAAAAACATGTAACACTTCTCTCCCAGGAGACCGATCCCGATGATGCTACCAAACTTAGTATCTGCATGCATGCTTTAACTCCTCCTTTCTCAAATTTTACACCTGTATTCATAGTTGTACCACAGTTAAACCTGGAGCATTTGGGGTCTACACTTTTCAAATCTATGGACCTTGTAGTGTTGCAAATGAATAATTTTAACCCCTACCTTGCCAGTTTTCCCACATCACTTAGAATTTCTTGCATCCTTGAGGCTGTTCTGCACCTAAATCTAAAGTGATGACAGTCTCTATACATCTATTAGCCCATGATGTCCAATGATACCATCTTGGTATTGACTGGCTGCTTGGAAGAGCCAAGACAGAGGACGAGTGTAAAAGATCTGCAGGATGGTGGCTGTGATGCCTGTATGAGTATCCTACCTAAAGACATAAGTATTCTGTACTACAGAATAAGCTATGTGGAGGGAAGAGTTAACATTAGTCTTTTGCTGATGGCTGTACAAAAGAAACAGGAATTCAAATGGTAGAAATATCTAAAAGACAGCAGACCGAAGACTCCCCCCAAGCCTACCTTTTCAAGTTTCACTGCATGGTAAAGTTTTAATGGCAGTCTATTCAGCAGAGTCTTTAGACATGCATTAGCCTTCTGGGTATACTCACAGCTCTCGATAAGTCCCCTTTATCTCTAAGCAGGAATTAAGTAAAGCTTAAAGTGTTTTGCTTAATCAGAACTTGAACATATTCTGGAAGGTCTGTTTAAAGACTTTGTTGTCTTGTCATAGTTTACCTTATTCCCCCTATCACTTCCTGGCGTTTCTTCTTTTCAGAAGAAAGAAAAAAATCCTCTGTATTTTGCTAATGCAAAGTAATTTTAATCACATATAAGGGTAGAAACTTGATATAAGCAGTGATATGTTTATACTCTTTCACAAAAGCAGTGAGGACCAATCTATACAGAATTTTCTGCTCTCAGTGGAGGTACTAATTGACATTTCCTTGCTGCTAATGCATTATCAGCAGTATGCAAGGAGAGAGGCAGTACTATCACACCGATTTGCTGCAGAGAGCAGCATGCTGCAGGATGAGGACGCTGCCCAGTAATTTTTGCTTTACTTTCCTTTTCCACTGATTGAATATTAGACATGGAATAGCTCCTGGATGAGGTAAGCATTTCCACTGTGAAGGGTTCCATTAGAGCCTTTAGGAAAGACACATAGTACTGGCCTGTGACATAGGCAGATGAACAGGTTACAGGGTCGGGAACATGTAGTTCAGCAACTATTCCACAGTCACTAGACCTACAAAAATCTTTACTGTACAGAATATAGAGTGAGGCACCTTAGTATGCATGCATAGTCCCATTTAGCTCTTATTTTGAAGTACAAGGTGGCATATAGATAACTACAATATTGATTGCAATGGAAGTTTGTACCACACCATATTTAAATCACAGAATCTCCTGAGCTGGAAGGGACCCATAAGGATCATTGAGTCCAACTCCTGGCTCCACAAAGGACCAGACAAGTCAGATCATGGGACTGAGTGCATTGTTCAAACACTTCTTGACCTCAGTCAAGCTGGGTGCTGGGACCACTTCCCTGGGGAGCCTGTTCCAGTGCCCAACCCCCCTCTCAGTAAAGAACCTCTTCCTAATATCCAGCCTAAACCTCCCTGTCTCAGCTTCATGCCGTTCCCTTGGGTTCTATCCCTGGTCTCTAAAGAGAGGAGATCGGCGCCTGCCCCTCTGCTCCCCCTCGTCAGGAAGCCAAAGACCACCATGAGGTTCCCCCTAAGACTCCTCCAGGCTGAACAAACCCATGGACTTCAGCCTCTCCTCATAAGACTTCCCATCCAGACCCTTCACCATCCTTGTTGCCCTCCTCTGGACATTCTCACACAGTTTTGTGTCACTCTTGAACTGTGCTGCCCAAAATCCATCCAGTTCTCAAGGTGAGACCGCGCCAGTGCAGACAGATCAGGACAATCCCCTCCCTGGGCTGGCTGGCAGTGCCATGCTGGATGCACCCCAGGATACGGTTGGCTCTCCTGGCTGCCTGGGCACACTAATGGATCATGGTTAACTTACGTGTTTAACTTTGCCTCCATCTACAGTTAAATACTTAAGTTGAAGCAGGTCTCTCTTAATAAAGAACTATAAATAAACTTTGAATCAAATACACCATAGAAGAAAAAGTCTCACCCATATGGTTACTGATTACTACATATGTGTAAACATGGTTTCTCTGGGAGAAACAGCTTTTCTGTTAGCTGATCTCAAGGGAGTTAAGGAGTGATTAGATCATAGTCTCTAATAACTATAGAGAATATTTCTTGTGATCCTAGATGTTTCATTACAAGGGAAGAATGTTTAAGAGGATGCAATACCTAGAATCACAGAATCACAGACTGTTAGGAGTTGTAAGGGACACTGAAAGATCACATCCAGATTGGTCTTGAATGTCTCCAGAGAAGGAGACTGCACAACCTCTCTGGGCAGCCTGTTCCAGTGCTCTGTCACCTTCTATTTCTTCCTTATATTCAGATGGAACCTCCTCTGCTCCAGCTTGGACCCATTGCCCCTTGTCCTATCACTGGCCATCACTGAGAAGAACCTGGCTCCATCCTCCTGACACTCACCCTTAACATATTTAACTGAAGTAGACAATAGAAATAACAGAATTTACTGACATTAGGGGGAACAACCATTGTAAGAACTTCAAAATCACAGCGCACCCTTTATGACAGAAAATCTTTCACAAACTGAAAGCTTTGAAAGACTAAAATGCAGATGTTATGTCAGCTAAATAAACTATTTGGCACAGAAATTATAAGATTCTGATATCCTATGTCCAATGGCATATGGGAAATCAGAGGCTGCAGTTGTGATGACTATTTTTGCCTTTCCCTCTCACTAAGGTATGTTTTAGAGAAATAATTTAGTAAAAAAGGTTTAGAAATATTTTAAATTCATACTAACCTTTTCTGCATGATTCCTCAAATACTGAATGACTTTCACATAGATTTCATCCCCTTGACTTAAGGACGTGGTTTTCTGAGCAGATGTGTTTACCAAGTATGAAAAAGATGTCTCTCACAGACACTGTATTTTATCACAAATGCAGTAGTTTAAAAACCTGAGGCCACGGTTATGATTTTAACTGTTTCCTATTTTCCCTTTTGATAGAAGCTTCTCTTTAATTGCCCCAAATCTTTTTCAACTCCAGTTTAATAAAACACTTTTAATCTTTTGAGATTAATAGGACATTTGCTGGCATACCATATCATATTCCCATAGATTATAGACTTTTCAAATTCTGAGATGCCTTCTAACATTATTCTGGAAAATTAGATCTTAAAATAATTTGATCTAGAAAGACCCAGAGTAACCAAAGGTCTTGCTTGCATTCCTTGGTAAATTCTTTTTTATATTATCTGGAAGGCTGACTGTTAAGAGTTTGTTTCCACCAAGTTAGGTGTTTCTGCAATATGTGGTGCTATGTTAATATATTCAAATCAGTTCTATGCAAATTCACTCACAAAGCAATAAGGTTACATCAGCTAACTAGGATGCTGTAGCTCAGGAGATAATAGGTTGCTTAACTCCTCTGATAACCAGTGTAGTCCATGGACAAGTTCTGAGACTGCTCAGAAAGCACCTCATTTGAATAACATAATATCCAGCAAGTGTTGTACAACCTGTTCAGTCTTAGATCATCCAGTTATGTTCCACAATCATAACTGTCAGAAGCTCAATAAATACAAGTACAGTACATTGTGAGATTTGGGCTTTTGTACAGAGCCAACAAAACCTTGATGGAGACCACCTGTCATTGCATTTCCTTCTCAGGAAAAATAGACTAAACTTTCTGTTTCTAAGGAAGAAAAGATAGAAATGCAAATTAGTAATAAGTGGAATGAAAGAGAACTATATCAAAACTGTTCTTTTGTTCAAACTGTTGCTCAGGTCAACAAAATTTTGCAGACTGTTCTCTATGAGGAAATATCACTCAAATATTTTTTACTGTTGTGTAATTCAAGGGAAAAAAAAAAAGCTTAAGCATTTATAATTATTTTCTCACAAAGATCCCATAAAATGAGAAATCTTTTAAAACAATACTATTGGAACAGAATAAAAGGATACTTCAGATTAGATGCTACTCAGCTCCAAGATTCTTTTTTTATCTGTAAATGCAGACTTAAAATCATTGCCTGAAGAAAATATTTCATAATGGAATAGCTTTCTATGTGAATCTTATCACGGGGTCCACTACTCCATATACCTAAACTATTTTGGCAAGAAGCCTTTTTAAAAGCCTCAGCATTGGCATGACACTGATAAAAATGAATTATTTACAAAATCATATTAACATTCATAAAGAGGAAATGAGAAAAGTTCTTGATTAAAAAGCTGTTTTTAATTAACTAGTGTCTAAATATTAGCTTAAAGCATGCTGATACATTTGTGAACATTATCAGAGTACTAATGTAGATAAAAATGACATTTAGGTTGGAAATCAAATTCAAAGAACTAAGTCTTAACTTGGTTACCTAAATACCTACATCTCACATCATTTGAGATTTCCTGGAGTTTCGTATCTGGCAGAATAGCATAGTGTCTCCATATGGATGTCCTGAGTAGTCCAGGACATCTCAGGTATCTAGCTCTATGTTTAGACAAATGAGTTACTTTCCTAAATGCAGTGGCTTGATGTAACTGAGAAAGTATGGGCATATAGTGTTATTTCCTGACATTACACAAGGTGTTACTGCCACTTCTAGCTGATGCTCCAAAAAGATACGGTTTTCCTGTAAGCTCCGTGCATACGATAGATACTGGGGCTATGACCTAATTAAGATTCCTACACTTAGATATATGGCATGAAAAAATAAGATAATATGAATCTTTGTTTAACATTTTGTGTAAATTGTGTGATTGAACTTTTATATTTAACCAAGGATTACTGTAATAGCAAATATGCTACATATTGTAAACCTTTGGTAGAATAATCTGTGCAACAAAACTCAGTTATAGCATCAAAGTGCATACCAATTTAGAAGAAATAAGTATATGGACTATTATAGAAAATATATAACATTGGAAGAGAAAATCCATATCTTCTGGTTCTGTATATCCTCAGGAGGATCCAGGATGCTGATGTCCTGCTGCAGGACATAACCCACTCAAGGAGCAATGACCTTGGAAGGCCTTGTGCAATCAAAGAGTGAGCAGGACACCACATACACTACTTGTTTAAAGTACCAGCTATAGTAATGAGAGTTCATTATTTGCATTTCCATTTGCTAGGGTCTGGGACCTGTGCAGTGTGTTTAGTTTGGGTAAAAGTAAGTACCTTGCTTAAAATATAGTGCAACTTCTTACAGTGTTAGGACATCACATAGCCCTGTAAATGTCTTTGCCATTACTAGCATTGACCATAGGTTTTGTATTGATTTGTGAGTACAAGTCTCAAACTTGCATTGCTTTGAGCTGTTTTAGCAGTAACAGAGATTGTCCAATACTTTGGTATCTACTGTCTAAGTTGGATTAACTTCTCTGTCTGTAACATATAATAGTAAAGGTCTAAGAAACATGGAGGGGGAGGTTGGGACTACTGCATATATTTATTAATGGCTAATGGTTGATTATACGCAAACATTAACAGGGAGCCAATGCAGAAAGAATGAATTTACATTGTTAGAAAGTGTATATAAATAACTTGAAGTGGATGCAAAAGAGGAGACAAAGGAACCCTTATATTTAATGTCTTATTACACAGCAAGAAATCTGGGACACCAGCAACCAGTTGTGAATACTTCCCTGCCATGCTTGAGACAGAGTGGCACTGTCAGCTTCAGGACCTGAGGACACTGTAAGCATGAGCACTGATTCAGAAAAATAGGATGGCTATTTAAATAGTAGGAAGTTTATATGTAACAGTTTTGACTGCTAATGACTGGGTTTTTTTCTGCAATAATTAGATCATTTGGATTATAAATGTTGATAGCATTGTGACTGGACTAGAGAAGACTAGATTTTTAAGGGTTTAAATTAGCCTAACGACAAATTCTAGGCTTACTAAAAAAATATAGTCTCCCTTTTCCCATAATAATATTTGAAATTGTAACAACATGCAAGGCGAAAGAAGAGGGTGTTTTTCTTTGTATGGAAAGAATGTTTGCTCTGAAGTTCCAGAAGGGAGAGGCAGAGTTACTGGGTACTCTGGCTGAAGACAAAAGGAACAAACTTATTTCTAGACTATTAATTTTCTTTTGTAATGGAGGGATTTGCCAGTTAACTGGACTTTATATGTCAAAATAGTGTGGACCCTACAGTGTGAGGAGACATTAGTGGTACTCAAACTTTATGAAATACATTAAGAAAAAGGAACTTTAAGTAGGAGAGTTGCTCTTTTAAATTTGGTCCTGACTAATAAAAAGGAAACTTGAGAGAGAATTTGAGTGACCACCTCCAGTACCATGTTCAGTTTTGGACTCTTCATCACAAGTACATTGAGGTGCTGGTATCCAGAGAAGGGCAATAAAGCTGGTGAAGGCTTTGGAGCACAAGACTGATGAGGATCAGCAGAAGGAACTGAGCTGGTTTAATGTCTGCTCTGAGAACAGAAATGAAGTATAATAGATTTTATCAGGACATCCAGAAACACATGAAAAGCAGACATAAAACACATGGAAAGCCAAAGCAAGGAAAATTTGCAGAAAGAACCTACATCTTCTGAGGGTCTTCCAGTCCTGGATATTTTTGTGCCCCTATAATAAATAACAAGCTACCCCAGCTGATATATAGCTCTACTTTCACTGTATGTGGTTGAAACAACTTCCTTTTTTTCTCACAAAGTCTTGTGGAAAAATGTCAATTCAGGCTGGACATTCAGGATCCCATGGGTAAGGGTGCAGCTGTAAGAACTGGCAGATTTATTTCCCTGGTAAGGTTAATGCCACATCACTGCTCAGTGTAGAGTAAGTTAATGAAGCAGCAGCTCCTTGTGACAGTGTTGTTAGATGATGCATATCCTTAGCATATCTTAAAAGTCCAACAGGACTTGAGTTTTGTAACACAGACTGAACACAGTTGTGACCTGGACTACACGGATATATGTTATTAATTAGGGCTGATGTTCCTAAACCAAAATAGCACAAAACTTGGGGGAGTGGCTGTGCTGCCATTCAGTGACATCTGGAAAGACTAGAGAATTGCGTGAAGAGGAACCTTACGAAATTCAGTATGGGCAAGTGTAGGGTCCTGTACCTAGGGAGGAATAAACCCAAACTCCACTTTAGGAAAGCAGTGCTGTGAAGAAGGACCTTAAGAGTCCTGGTGGAAAACAAGCCCTCCATGAGCCAGCAATGTGCCCTCATGTCCAAGAAGGCCAGTGGTGTCCTGGGGTGCATTAAGACTGTGGCCAGCAGGTCAAGGGAGGTTCTCCTCCACCTCTATTCTGTCCTGGTGAGGTTACATCTGGAGTACTGTGTTCATTTGTAGACTCCCAGGTTCATAAAAGAGAGGGAACTACTGAAAAGAGTCCAGTGGAGCATTACAAGGTTGATGAAAGGGCTGGAGCATATCTCTTGTGAGGAAAGGCTAAGAGAGCTGGAGCTGTTTAGCCTGGACAAGAGAGGGGATGTTATCAGTGCTTATAAATGTCTAAAGGGTGGATGTCAAGGGGATGAGGCCATACTTTTCACAGTGCTTCCCAGTGACAGGACAAGGGACAGTGAACACAAACTGGAACATAGGAAGTTCTATCTCAGCATGAGGAAAAACTCTGAGAGTGACTAAGCACTGGGACAGGCTGCCCAGAGAGTTTGTGGACCCTCCTTCTCTGGAGTTACTCAAAACCTGCCTGTATATGATCCTGTGTATCCTGCCCTGGGTGACCTAACTTTACGGGGAGGTTGGACTAGATGATCACCAGAGGTCCCTTCAAGTCCCAACCATTCTATGAATCCGTGATTCTGTGAAAATTATTCCATTTAGATGTTGACCTCCTTTACTCTGTCACATGAATGCTCTTATTTAGCACCCTCACCATATGCAATTGTCTGCACTTGAGATGTACTTTCTCAATGCAGGCCCTTTCAGAATAGAGGTCTGCAGCTTGCTGTGTTGTATAAACACAGATTCTCTTTCCTTAGAAGAGGTAACTAGCTGTTTCCTTTATTACACAAAGCAGTTAAGCATAAACTGAAGGTTCAATGAAATAAAATTAAGCATGCCTTTAAGTGCTCTATTGAACTGCATCACACTTTAATTTTTCAGACTCTGTTGATGTCTCTTGTTGCACTAGCCTTTTGATCCATAACAAAGGCTCTTTTACATAAAACATTATGTAAAAGAATGTGCACACAAAAATGCCTAGGAATGGACTGTGCTTCCTGAATATATTCCTAGGCTTAAATAGTTCCTGAAAATTGTGTGGCCTCAGCCTATTTAGTAACTTCAGTGTAGTATTACCCAGTTTTCATTTGAGTATCTGTAAAAGTGGTATTCACAACATCCATTGATCAAACCCTCCATAGCTACTTGTGCCTTTTGTAGTTGATTTGAACATGCCACACTATACCTTTAGCAGGTGAGCTTAATTCTTCTTATGCTGGAGGAGGTAGCAAGAAATAATCTCTTATTCACACTCTATTCTTGCCATTCATGAATTTTCATTTCCTTCAGGAAAACAGCCCAGACCAACTCAGCTCACCTGTGCTGGCTGCTTGGGAATGTCAGCTCTGTCCTGGCCAGAACCAGGACAAGTAGACTTTTCCTGGCTGGAAACTTCCTGCCAAGTGCTCCCATATCTGAGGTATGTGAAGTTCACCCACTGCTACTAAACTGTAACCTTCCCATTATGTGCATAATACCTGCATTTCAGCTGTTGATTTGAGAGACCTGACTATGCACATCCTTTACTCAAGCCATCATTCAGGCACTGGCTCTCTTTCCAAGCATAATGTTGTCCGATTTGCTCTTGCTTATCAGAGACATTCTTGTGCATCTCAGATATTACAGATATTACAAATGTCACAGGTATTACAAAATGCCATGCACACCAGGGCATCTCAAAAACTCTGGGTATTTATGCTCAGGCAACTGAGCCTTCAGTAGTTTTCTCCTGAAAATGTACCCAGGAGGGGAACCATGATGCTATTCCACTCTGCTTTGCTGTCTTTTGGGGTGGAGTCCTCATAATCCAGTCCTCATAATCATTTGGTTACTTCTGAGATTTGTCAAAGATATCAAAGTTGGCTAAAAATATGGTGCAGTTTTCATTTGTAAACAAGTACTTTTTCCCTTATCTACATGTTTATTTTTCAGCACCATACAAAAACAAAGCTAATAAAACCAATATCCAAATTCCTCCTAGAATTTTTCACATCATATTTTCCACATCATAAAAAACTAAAAGTTATGGATAACATTCCACACTAGATTTCCTCAGTGCCACAATATTAATTAGTATTTTTTTATTAGGATATTGAAAAGCTATGCTGCCAAGAGAGAAGGAACTGCATCCTAAGGTAATAAAAAAAAATGAAGTCTGAAATGAATTTTGGGTCATAAGAGTGATTGAATCTGACCTCCCATTGTCGTTACAGGGAAAAACAGTAAGAGTATCCTTGGAATCTGTTAATGAAGTAAGGGGGTTTTCATCAGGGCCATGGCATTGGTGAGACTCATATTGGAATATAATACTAAATACTAATATAAAACAAGCTTTAAAGCAACACTGAAATCCTGGACAACATTCAGCAGAGGCATAGGTTTTTTGCCAGGCTGAAAATTAATATTTTATAGTAAAATTTGTTTCTCCGATGAATAAGAAAAGACTGTGGTTGCATCTAATTACCTTCTGGGAGAGCAAGATACTATGGAGTTCAAATTTTCTGCTAGCCAGACCCAGGGACACATGGGGTTTGGAAGACATGATATTTTACAAAGAATTCGAGTGCAGATGATGGAAAAGGAATGACACATACTTTATTCTCACTCTGATGACAATCTGGGATGGTACTAGAATGCCATATAGACAGAGCTTAAGCATCAACTTCACTGCAGAATACATGTAAGTTCTGCTGGGAGGCAATACCAGATATAAAAAAGCTCCCTCAGACAAATTCCAATTAGAAATGCACTACACACATTTTATACTAGGCATGATTAATCACTGGAACAAGCTACCAGTAGAACTGATGAATTCACCATTTATTGATGCCTTCAAGTAAAGACTGGCTGCCATCCTACAATTTATGTGATAGCCAAACAAATTGTATAGTCAAGGGCAGTACTTGTTGGAGTTAATATTGTAGGTAATAGAGTAAATTTTAGTCTTTTTTCATACAGTGGATGTCAAACTAGTGGTCTTTTCTGGGTTAGAACTCTTTAAAGCTGATAAACACTCTTCTAATTGACAACAGTGCTCTGGTCTAAATGTGATCATCCCCATATTCTTATCTTGCCCTTTCCCTGGGTTGCCTGTGACAGTTTCCATATGATATTCAAGCTGCTTAAATCTTCACTCTCAAATAAATGAACTAGTGAATCTAGAGGAAATTAATAGATTAGTAAGATCAAAGATGCTAAACACTTAATTGCATTTTGGCCTGATGTGGTTTAACCCCAGCTGGCAACTAAAAGCCACACAGCTGTTCGCTTGCTCCCCACTGTCACAATGGGAGAGAGAATCAGAAGAGTAGAAGTCAGAAAACTCATGGGTTGAGATAAAGACAGTTTAATAAGTAAGGCAAAAAATGTGTGTGCAAGCAAAGCAAAACATGGAATTCATTGCCACTTCTCATGGGCAGGCAGGTGCTCAGCCATCCCCAAGAAAGCAGGACTGCAGCACATGTAACAGTTATTTGGAAGGACAATCACCATCACTCTGAAAGTTCTCCTTTCCTTCTTCTTACCCCACCTTTCAATGCTGAGCATGATGCCGTATGGTATGGAATATCCTTATTGGTCGGTTGGGGTCCCCACCCAAAACAGCACAGGGTCTAAACACCTTCCAGCAAACATTAAAAAACCAAAAGTTAGATAAGATACTTCATATTAAACAGAGTAATTTTAATTAGCCTTTGTTTTACATCAGGTAGTTCCTCATGGGAGTGGACTGAAAAGATGTTCCTGTCTCACCAAATCTGATTTGATATGTTTGTTATTTGAATAGCTCCTTTCATAAAAGGATCAAATTCCATTTTAAGAAGGCAAATTCCATTTTCCTACCTCTTAGTTCTTTTGTTCCAAAATCTGATGGATATATACTCACCTTTTATTTTTCATCCCTGAAAGTCTGTAAATAACTGTTTATTCTTTACCTACCTTTAGCCTCCTTAGTACATGCATCTTTTTGGAGTGTAGTTGCCCATATATTTAATCCAGAAGCTATGTTACCTCTAGACTTGCTTTTCATAAACCAAACTCTTACTGCATTGATTTAAACACAGCTTTACTGTATCAGTCTTTATTCTTTCAGTTTGAATTGTTCTTTCTTAATTTTGGATGACAATGATGCTCAGCTGAGATCTCTTGAGGGCTGTAGATGATAGTGGTATCTCTGAATACATCTTCTGAAAGCAGACAGGCTTTGCATTAGCCTTTTTCACAGCCCCATCACATTAGTGGTTTGCACTCACATAGTGACTGTATAGGATACCCAGACACTTTTCTTTATTTCTGACTCATACATTTCTACCTAAAGGTAGAAGTTCTTGTTAATGGTCCCTAAGGGCACAAATCTGTACTTTTTGTGCAATTGAATTTTATTCCATTTTTGGTATGGCAGTTCTTGCAATCCTACAGTTCCCCCAGTGTATCTGGCTCCCCTTGTTATGGGCAGTGCTGCAAATCTTGTTTGTATTAACAAGCTTCCATTGTGTTTTTATTTTTGTTGTGATCTCATTAATGTTCAGTGCTCTGTATTATTGGTTCTGAGTCTTCATTCAAGGGAATGAATGATGATCTGTGTCAATAAAAGTATCACCTGAAAGAATTCACATATAATAATCTCTACTGCAATTATTGACTTACAGTGTTTGAACAATACATAAACAAGGATTTTTGTCTGATTCCCCAAGAGAGACAAAAAAAGAGAATAAAAGCCTGCTCTTCCTATTCTAGTGAAGACAGTAAATGTGCCCTGCCACAGTGGGGAACAGAGTGATGTCCATACATAAGGACATACAGAGTCAGGCCAGGTTATTAGCACATCATTTATGGGATGCTGGCACTCTAACTTAACAAGAAAAAATGAGCCTTCCCAAAAGAAATTTCAATCTCCTCAAAATGAATTTCTCCACTAAAGGATGAAAAAAGGCATGCAAAAAGATGATAAATATACATAGAGATTTGCAGATTACCTTCAAGCTCCACCCAAGAGTAGTGTACCACGCTGGTTACATGGCTACCTGAAGGGTTTGGAAGACTCACAAATACAGCAAATATGCACAGTGCTCTTTTCAGATTATGTTTCCTCTTCATAATCTTATAATGTGTGTAGATGTTATGTATAACTTCATAATGTATTCACATAACTATTAAAATATTCAGCAAATGTTATGAACACAGGACAGTCCATATAATTGACAATGTGGCTGCATATTTGCTGTATATAGTTACTTCAATTTAATTGGTCCTGGACAGTTAATATAAAGCATATGAGTACTCACTATAAAAAATGATTGCATAATCACCTTTGTAACACAAAGGCAATGCTCTCATGATGTCTATCTGCAGTTAAATGCTTCCTACATTACATACCAGAGCATATGGACAGTACATTTCTCAATTTCTTTGGAGACTATAGAACATAAATATGAAGACATATTACTGGTTTCATTAAATGCACTGAAATATTTGATTTCAATGACTGAATTTTTGTCACAAGGTAAATTATTAATAGTTATTTGGTATCTAATTATTTACAAATATTTCTAATGCTATATATTGAATTAAGGGAGACTAGAAGGGAGAGAGTACAATTTGAAATTGACTGCCAACTTTTAAATGAGATTGTTTCTCCTGAGACTATGGTGATTGGAACTTGCATTAGTAGCTCATTGAAGCACATATATTTCTTCTGACATATGTCAGAGTCAGATATTATTATTGATGCCAAAATGATTTTCTGTTTTAAAGTATCATCATGGAAGACTCCTCTCTCTATATAAAGTGTTTATATTGTAATTATGCATTTTGCAGCACTCCACATATACTCTTGTGCTTAATGGGTATAATGCCAGCTGGTAATATTCTGTGAGTTTTGTTCCATTGTTATTTGTTTTGCAAAACTAAAATTGTATTATGTGGGTTTTTTTTCCTTTTCACTTACATAATGTTTAATTATTTACTAGAATAATGAATAATACTTTCTTTCAATATTTCTGTTGCTACTCCAAACTGTACTGTTATGGTAAGGCTTACTTATTGCTCCAGAGAATAAAGCTGCAAATATTTGACCTTGACTTACAGATTTGGGTGGAATAAATCCAAACTACTGCTTGATGAAGAATATCTGCATTGTATCTAAAAAGGCTGATGTCCAAATCTTCAAAGGCCTTAAAATACCATATTAACATTTTGATTTCTGTTTTCAAGAAAAAAAAAAAAAAACAACACATAAAGCTCTGCATGTTGTAACATCTTTATTTGTGCTGATATTGCCCCTAAAGAATTATAAGTTAGAAAGATCAAGAGAGGACCTTAGGTTCCAAGACTACAACCTTGATAAGAACGTCACCCAGTACTTTTGCATCAAACCTAAGACTGGATTTTGAACATACTAATTTTTTGGTATATCTAGATAATCTTTCTGTCACTCCCTGAGTGGAAAGGACCTGAGTGCAAGGCAGCTCAAACAGCAAGTTTTTGGAGTGTGTTAGCACAGTGCTGCATCCCCCTTCATTGACAGCAGTAGAGATTAGTCCTAAATTAATACTGCAGCAACAATGTTTGCTCAATTTCTAGTTTGAAGTTGGTTTGTAACAGCCTATCTTGGAACAAAGAGTGAGCTCCTGAATGCCTGGAAAATCTTCTGGGTTTGTATCTTTAGAAGATAACTTTGATTCATATAGGATAGCTTGAAAACGAGATACAAATCAACATGACTAAAAGTGTTGTATTCAATTTACCTAACCCCAGATGTCTGTTCTGTACTTATATGCCTTTGAGGTATTCTTATAGACTCTCGACATAGACAGTGATAACAAAAGACATTTCTAGGTTGCAAACAATCTCATCCAAAAATAGTAATCCAAAATAGGTTAGATGAATTCTACAGTGGCCAAATTTTCTTCATTGACTATAAATGGAGGAAGGAGAACATTTCTTTGAGAAATATGGGTGGTGGGAAAATCCCAAAACTAAGCCACTCCTAGCTGCCCAGACAACTTGCTCTCCAGGTTCCACAGACAGTATTGACAAGATCCTTTCTCTTAATAAAAGTTTATGCTTTTAGGGTCCATAAAATCACCTAATTCAGTCACTTAAATTTAGATGCCTTAATCTTGAACCCAGTTCAGTTGAAGGGTTTGGGTGTAGTTGGCTAGAAATAGTCGCCTAATACTATTTGAGGTACACTGGAGTATCCAAGATATCTGCACATGACTAGCAGGAAAGAAAAAAAGGCAACAGAAGGACATGTGAGAACAACCACACAGTGACTTCCTTTATGTAAGAAGACACATAAAAAGACAGAAACTTTCTAATCTTGGGAAAGAAGGAATCCAAATTGCAGAACACAAAAGAATTGACAGTCTGTTGCAGTGTCACCTCAGATGATTCATTCTGCAGGAGGCATTTGGGTAATTTCCGCTGTGGTAGCATTGCTAGGAGAAGGTTTTGTGGAGGAACAGCTCAGTGTTTCACTTTAAGGAGAGCGATCCAAGAAGGAAAACTTTAATAATAAGGATGGACAAAAAAAAGCACAGTGATACCAGCCTTGACAATTTGCAAGTCATGGTTCAAGCCCCAGAAGTCATAAGATTTAAGAGATAATATTATAGATTTTTGGCCTCATGTATGAGTGTTGTTTGCTTTTAATGTATTTGCTGGTCCCAGGTTGTTCACCTTTTATTTCTCACCTGTAAGATTAGAAATGTGTATCTTGGACGAAACAGTGTCTAATGGCATGCCTCCCAAAAGTGGCACTTTTGGAAAAATGCACCCAAAGTTCCCTAAAAAAATAAAAAACTTCAAGAGTATCTTGTACTTCACAAATTTAATTTCCATTACAATTACTTCAATGGCTATTCTCACCTGGTCAAGTCAGGCACAGGCAAGAATCTTTTCAAGATATTGTCTCCCAGTTCGCACACATCCAATTTGGCTAAAAAAGGCGCCTGTTTTCCAGAGTCAAGTCAGGACAGCCTGCACTGCTGTCAGCCATGTCTTTCTCTGGACAGGGAATCAATAGCTGCTGCTGGTACAGACCTGCCCACACTCTTCCTATGGGGCTTTCACTACCTTTAGCTTAGCTCAGCCTGTACTCCTTTCTGATGGGGAAGTGTAGCTTTATATAAAAACTTTCCATTCACATGAGCAGATTTCACAGATTTATCTACTTATTAATAGACTAAATTCAGCAGAATTTAGGATGCAAATTTATTCTTGGCCTATTTTCCTTTTTGCACTTTCAGTCTCTGTTTTCTCCCCCGTGCTTTCTCCCTAGCTGTTTACATTTCCTCATCTCCTTGGTCTGTATCAAAAACAGTAAGAACTGTAGTCTTTTAATCTCCTTTAGATTGCCTTTTAAGTGAGGGAAGGTGGCAGTGGGCCTGGGAATTTGTGGCCTTTCCTCCCTACCTTTTTTTTGTGGGAGAATTGATGACACCCTAAAGGGGAAAGCCAGGTGTGCCTCTTCTTCAGCAGGCAGAGTGACAGAGGCCAAACTATGATGGGTGAGAATAAAATCCTGGCATAGGGAAGCGTGAAATAGTAACAAACCAGCTGAACCTTGGAGGTCTTCAGAAGGTACCAGAAATCAGTTTGCATTAAAGGTGAGTTGCCATGGCAGACATTTTGTGAGGAGCAATGGCCTTGTCATTGCTGACAGGAGGGAAATTAATATTGCTAGAGGAGGAGATGGCTCTGTCTTAAGTGCTACCAGATTTCTTCCAGTAGGGCCAAGCAGTAAAAATACATGTGTTTTATCTAAATTTGGTTGTCATTTTGGGTATGGTGAGAGATACAGGAATGTACTTCAGCCTAGTGAGGTAGTGGCGTGAACCGCTACTCCCAGAGTAGGAGAGATGCACTCTGCCAGCCTCTGCTGTTCCCTGAAGTGTCATGCAGAAGTCCAGCAACTCCTTCCATTCCAGGGGATCTGAGGGCTGATATGGATTTCAGGCTTCTGCTCTACGGGACCCCTTCCTGCTGGAGTCCTCCAGATATGGCAGCTGAGCACTGCTTTGCTGTGTAGGGTACAAAGGCCTCCTCCTGCCCTGTCCCCTTGGCTGCACGGGGATCAAGACGGGCTGAGCTATGCCTTCCTCTCTCAGCAGGACAGGGGGTGCTGAACAAACCAGGATGCACTCCGCAGGTCTGAGTCTGAGCCAGTGTAGTTGTTTTTGCTGATCAGATGGCTAGAGGAAGTCATTACGGACATTCAGCCTTACCTGCCAAGGAACACTGACTATAGCACTTCCCATTCTCCTCATTCATTTTTAAATGAGATGGAACATATATATTTTTATGAAATAATAAAACACTCAATCTCATTTAGCAAACTAATTACTGTTGGGAAGCGATGGAAAGCTGCTGATGCTGCAAGGCCTGCACAGGGCACTGGCAGGGAGACTCCAGGATGCTCAATTTACCCAAAGATGTGTAATCCTAGTAACCATGAGGTTCCCCCATCACCAGTCCTCTTCAGCCCAGACGTAGGACTAAGACCCATGGTATGGTCAACCGGAGGGATTTGGTTTAGCACCCTGGCAACACCTAAATTAAAAAAAAAAAAACCAAAAACCAACAAAACAACAGCACTGAAACTAGAGTACGGTCTGGCATACTACAATGAAATTATCTTCTAAGGAAGATGGGAACTTCATTATCACCCTTTTCCCAAAGACCGTATATGCCTATCTATTTTTTTCTTCCCTGTAACTCAGACACCTTGGTCCTGCTTTCAGCACATAATATCATCTTTAGACAACAAAAGCAATAGGATCTGAGTGATCATGTTATCATAATTCAGACTTGCAAGGTTTTCCTTTGTTTCCATTTGTGATTAGTTCCCTCTGTGTGCTGCTACAGATTATATTATAGCATGTTTACTCTCAAAAAGGCTTTTTAGACATATAAACCTCTTGCTGCAAAATGGTCTCCAAATACCTAGAGATGTGTGTGTTCTCCATTGTCATGGTATGGCATCAGTATTATATAAAGTTTGATTGCTTCTATTTTTTTGCGGGGAGTTGCCAGTGTCAGATCTACTTGTATGGATTCCTCCTTGAGATGTGATTTTACATCTGTTCCTGCAATCTTGATTTGAATGTTTTCTGATGCTCCAAAGTGCTCCAGCTGCTTACATGACACAGACACAGTCAGGTTCAGTCTATTACAGGACTTGCCCCCTCTACTTAGCCAGCTGAAGACCAATACTTCTCTGATTGATTGTAGTTTTCATGGTGGTAGAAGCACTGCAATGTAGAAACTGCCACAGTAGTATGCAGCTAAAATGATTTTCAAAAAGCTTTTTCACACTCCCAAGCTATTTCCTGCAGACTAGTGAAAAGCAGTGGATGCTTGTAAGGAAGAAGAAAATATATAACCAGTATTTGCTGAAATTCTGCAAGTTTAGGTAATTGCCTGCCACCACTCTGCATATCAGGGGTATGAGTTAACTGTTGTAAGATCTGAGGTCAACCTAAGCTATTCCTCAAAGGCGCTTTTTTTTAACAGCCAGAGTTCTTGAAGAATGCAAATGTTTCCTAATAACCAGAGTATTTTAGCGTCAATGTTCTTTCCTGGCCTAATAATGAGGTCAAAGAAGCTTTGTCCTCAGTGGACAGATTTTAATGCCTCATTTATGCTTTGAGATGGATCAAATTAAAATGGAACATAAATGTTGTGACTGCCCTTCCTTCACTTATTTGCACACTTTAGCACTTTTGAGGACTTGAGGTATATTTTACAAGTTGTGGGGAAAAAAAGATTTAATTGCTCTCTCTTTATTAGATACTTGTCAAATCATGTATTTGCTGTTAACTAGAAATATTTACACATGTATGCACTCATTTAAATAAATAGCACTCTTTGAAATCTCCCACCTCTTCAGTTTTTTAATCACCCACTGAAGAGCAATATATCTCAAGGGGCTTTTTTAGTGATTCTTGCCTTTGTATTTTTCACTGCATTCTCTAAAAATTTTACCTTTTTGAAAAGTTGCATTGAAATGTAACATTCTCTATCAGGTCTCAAAACTTTCTTTGTACCTATCGAACCTAGGGTTCGTGGTTTTCTCCTACATTCTAGTCAAAAAAGGGAAACAAAGGAAAGCAAAACTGTTCAATTTTGAAAATGTTTCAGGTTTTAAAAACCCTTAAAAAAATTTTCCATTTTAAATAAAAATCCCATTTTTTCTTCCTGCACCTTTGCTATCTAAACATGACCAGAGAAATATTTTTCCAACTTTTTTGACACAACCCAGGCTTACTGCAGGAGGGTTGGATTAGATGACCTTCAAAGGTCCCCTCCAACCTAGCACATTCTGTGATTCTATGATTCTATTGGTATAAGTATGTAATTTTTCTTTTTCTAAGTAATGATAAATCCATTTTTTTTTCTTTCATGTGAATCTTTTGCTCTGCATTAGCTCACATTAGTTCTGATCCTGGTGAAAGTAAACCATTATTCTGGAATCCAAATCTTGGTCTACTAGAGAAAGGAATTTGCCTTCATGTGAGTGGAAGTATTATGGTGGCTCATCGCTCTTATTTTTACTTTATGGTACAAACAAAATCCAAATCAACCATACCAAAATCAAGTTTTTATTCTTGTCTGAGCATTTTAACTTAAGCAATGTGGGAACTGTCAAAGGATAAATTTAAATACCATTTCCAACTGGCAAAGAAATTTATTTTCCGTGTAATAGCTAGAGGTCTCCTTCAGAAAGTGAGAAGAGCCATAACAAAAGGCATCCCCTTGTATCAGGGGAACAGACTGATGCCCCTGACAGTGGAAGGGAGTTTCCTAAACAAACTGCTCTGAGTTGAGCTGTAGGAAGATGTAAATGAGTGAAACTAAGTCTGGCTCTCAGCTATTTTTTGGGGACTTTCTTCTCACAGAGAACTGATTAAAGGGGGAAAGTGCTATATGCCTCCATCTCAGACTCTGTCTCTGGATTATTGCTCCTTTGAGCAAAACCTTTCAACATTTTCAAATGAAATTCAATAATAGGTCAGGATTGTAAAGCCAGAATCCTTGTACTGTAAATAATATAAACAAAATTGTGCTTGGGCTCTTGTCTCTTTTTTTTTTTTCTTGTTTGTTGTCTCTTATTTTCTCCCTTTCTCCTGACAATTTGGAGGAACTTGCTTTTGTATCATTCTGATATTTTCATTTCCTCAGATGGCAAACATTGAAGTTTAAAACTCACTGAGGTCCTTGGTCTCATGAATAAACAGCTATCAGAGCCTGACTATAAAGTCATGGCGTCCTCAGTATAAGCGGAACCGAACTGTGATGTGGCAACTTTGTACACAGATAGACACAGAATACAAACATGCTTTTGTAGAAAGGATGGAAAGATTTTGTTTCATTTTTCAGCTTAACTGAAAGCATTATGAAAGCATTGACACAAGGGATTTGGAGTGCTGAGACTAGAAAAACTCTACAGTGTGCCATGGGCTCCAAACCTACAAAGTTCAAAATGATTTAAAGATATAATGTTTAAGAACCGGTCTGTAAAACTGCAGAGGTAATTTGCAGGGAAAATAAGTCTTTATATGAAAAAAACCCAACCCAAACAAAATCCCAAACCCAGCAAAACCTCCTCCACAACTGTGGTTCATTAATTGAATGTACAGGGCACATGCCAGAAGAAAATAAATAGGTCCTGTCACACCTGAAATAAAAAAAGGGAAGAGAGGATAGTGGGATACTGGAGACAAAGTGATACAGAAGACATGACATAAAAGCCAAAGTTAGATAAAGTGAAAGACCAATATAAGAAAGGACAGTGACACAAAGTCATAGCACTATCTTAAAAGCCAGTGTCAGGACACAGAATCATGGATGTTTTCAAGCTGTCTGCAATTTCCTTCAATAAATTGGCTTTAAAGATTTGATAGCATTTCCCACGGGAAGGTCTGGAGCCCTATTAAGATGTATTGTGTTGGCTAGCCACAGGTTCCAAGTCCCACTATGTCATTTTCAGTACAGAGTAAAGGATTTCTTCTAATAGAAATTACCGTTAATAACAGGATGCCTGTCAGTTGACCTTTCTCAGCAAAAATATCACCAGTAAGGTAATTCTGAAAATCTGACATGTCTCAAATATATCATTTGAATCTTAATTTTGGGGCCAAAATATCATCTTCAGCTACATGTGCATAATTTGTGCTATGCTCAAACCCAAGTGTAAAGTTTGTCCTCTGTTCCTCAAAAGGATTTTATGCAAAAGTTTAGGGTTTTATAGATCATACAATTAAAGATATTTTCATTGGAAATGGCTCCTGAAAGTCTCTAGTCCAACTTCTGACTCGTGAAAGGAGCATTGCCAACATTGGATCAGATTACATATTTGCTTCATCTAAGTAATTGCTGAAAACCTCCAAGAATGGAGACTGCACAAACTCTCCAGACAAACTTTTCCAGTGTTGCACTGCCCTGCTAGTAAAGAAAAGTCTTTTTTTTTCCCTTGTGATTAGTAGTGGCTGTGGGCAAATGGGATGTGGAATATTTGTCCCTAAATAGCTGATAATTTTGGTTCCCAACTCAAGAAAACCAATTGCCATTAACCTGACCTTAAACAGAAGGTTCTGCATATTGATGTGGACAAAAATTACATAATAGAATTTCAAGTATTCAATTTGACATCCAGGTAATTTAAGTAGTTGTTTGACACTTAGTAGAGTTAAGAAGAAGCTTAAAATTTAACTAATAATATACAAAGTGTAGCATATTAATTTTCCTTTGCTAGTTATATAAACAAAAGTTTATTTTGGAAACCACAATTTTTAACTGAGCTGGGCTGTTGACACTGTGAACATCAACAGAAGTATAGGACACAATTCTTTAAAATGTGCTCCATAAATCATTTGAAATGCTTGATTTTTAGTTTTAGCATAGACCTCAAAGGCATAACTCTCACTGAGATAAAAGATCTGAATTTAGGTGTTGACATGCAATGTTTATAAGTGCACCAGTAATGAGATTTAACTGCCTGCATAGGTGCTTTGTGCCACTTGTTATGCCCTTGATTGTCCGAGGCATCTGCAGAGGGTTGCACCTTGCAAAGGCCCTAGGGAAGACTTGAGCCTTCCTGGTGAGATTGCTGGGTAGGATTCCCTCAGACACTTCAAATATCACCAGACACCTCTGCTGACATGTCAATCAAAGCTTCTCTATTTTTTTTTTTTTATATATATACTGGAAGGAGCCTATAGAGTGATTATTCAGCTCAGTCCAAAACAAAGGTCATGTGTGATAGGTAAGCAGCTGCAGCTGTAAATGAAGATTCTAGGGATTAATTTCAGTTGTAGGCACATAGTGTGTCTGAGATGCCCAAGGAATGTCTGAGATGTCTTCATGGGGTTAGAAGACATGGCAAAGAATTTATAGGATATAAATCTGAGGGTGATATAAGCAGACACCTGCTGATTTTGGCAAGGTGTGGGAAGTAAGGAGGAAGATGTGGGTGTTAGACAGACATGGTGAAATCCTGTCAGCAGCCAGCTCTTATCACTATCTCAGTATCATAGAAACAGTTGACAGAACATACTGACACTTCCCAGTGTAAAAATTGTCTCAGTGTCAGTGTTTCCCAACAGTTTAAAGTGTTGACACCCTAAATGGTGGATCTCAGAGAGAGAGAGAGAGAGAGAAGAGAATGCTGTGAAGGAAGGGGGAGACAAAAGTTATAATGGAAGGAGAAATAGTGGGCAGAGTCTTAGGCATGTAAGGGAATGGAAAGTACTCCAACCAGAATGTACTCTTGATAGTAGAGGAGAGGGACAGGGCTGTGAAGACAATTCCCCAAGCCCCAAGGGAAGAGCAGGATGGGTGGTATGTGAGGACTCTGAGGAAAATGCATACAGCAGGTGGCAGAGACAAAGGCTGGAGGAGAGTGGTCTGCAGTGGCTATACTTCAAATAATAAACAGCACCAGGGCCTGCACTGACCCCAAAGCCAGCTGGTACAATTTAGACACAACCTGGCTGTTAAACACCTTCTGCCTCAAAAAAAAAAAGAAAAAAGATTCCTATTGGGAATGTTTCTGTGCCCAGGCACCACTGAGGCAATGCTAGCTGACCAGTGACAACACCGAGAGACTATTTTAATGACAGCTGTGTCACAAGGCTCAGATGTCTGTCCAGTCCCTATTTGATTTAGTAACTGATGTTCATAGCATCTCTTCCCAACAGATTTTCCCAGTGGACACTTCAGATACAGCCCTTTTTTTGGGTGTCAAGCAAGGCTAGCTACAAAGATATGAGAAACTCTGTGCTGGTTTCCCTTGAGGTTGCAGAACAATCCTTGTCCCACTTTATTTTCTAGTATAACAGTTTTCCCAAAATAAGCAGGAGAAGAAAGAGGACTGTGGTGTGTCATGCTAATAAAGAGGAAATCCCCTGGTCCATGAGAAAATGGTGGAAAACAGCACAAGGGTCAATGACACCTTGATTTTGGGTATGGTGGCAAGGAAGATGTAGGTAATGCCTCCTCACCATCATCGGAATATGAAAACACGGGAACTTTTATCTAAAGCATCTGAGCATGATCCTCAGATCACATATCACATTCATACTCATTTACACTCATTTGTACTCATTTATACTTGAACCACAGTGTTAATTCTTGGTTGAAGCATCAGTCATTTTTCAGATCTTTGCAGGACTCTTAAGAGCCCCGAATGGAGTGAACATCACAATTGCTGCACCTGTAAATGGGAACAATAAGCACTGTTGACCTACTTGTAACCTTGAAAGAGGGATACAAAAATATCCCTTAAAATGCTTGAATTTCATACAAAGAAGCCAAAAAGTTAACTGTCCCTGACCTTCCATATTTTTCCATAAAAGTGATCTCTGCAGACATTAGTGGACAAATTTTATTTTAAAGAGGAATTTAATGTTTTAAAATACACTGGGTTCTGGGTTTTGATTCAGAACAAAACCCCCAGTATCTGAAAAGCCAGATTCCATGGTAGTGCCTCAGATCTTTGACCCAAGAAGATGTTTTTTATGAGATTCTCATTTCTAAGACCTGTGTCAATCTGTAAGTTTACCCTGAAGATTTTTCCTGTGACAGTCTTGGAGTAATTACTTGTTACTAAGCCAAACTTTCATTAAAACTTTGCCAGAATTCTGTAGCAACATCGTCTGATCTGGACAGTCCCTATTGTGCTGGTTTTGGCTGGGATAGAGTAGCTCATACTATGTGATGACACAGAGATGGTTTCCTTAAGCTTGAGCAGTGCTTACACAGAGCTAACACCTTCTCTGATCCTCACTCCACCCACCAGCAACTAAGCTGGAGCTCAGGATCTTATGTGGTTGGAAGAGAACCTCAAGTAGAACTATAGCCTTGGACAATGGCAGGGCTGACTTTAGTCTCTTCAAGCAATTACTGTGAGAAACTCCATGGAACAGGGTATTGGAAGGAAAAGTTGCCCAAAAAAGTTGGTCCATATTCAAGGACCACTTCTTATAAGCCCAAGATCAGAGAAACCCAATGGGGAAAAAATCAAGAAGAGGAGCCAGGAGACCTGTGTGGTTAAACAGGGGACTGTTGAGCAAAATTAAGTGCAAGAAGACAATCTACTGGTCATGGAAAGAAGGAATGGCTATGTGAGAAGAATACAAAAATATTGTCCGAGATTGTAGGATGGCAACTAGGAAAGCTAAGGCCTCCTTGGAGTTAAACCTTGAAAGGGAGGCTGAGGATAACAGGAAGGGTTTCTTTAAATACATAGCTGCCAAAACTGATATTAGAGGCAGTGTGGGTCCACTGATGAATGAGGAAGGTGCCCTGGTGACGGAGGACAGTAAGAAGGCAGAGTTACTGAATGCCTTCTTTGCCTCTGTCTATACCGTTGGGGACTGTTTGCAGGAGCCACAGATGTCTCTCTGAAAGAGAGAAGGTTACGGTTAGATGTCAGAGGAAAGTTCTTCATGGAAAGAGTGATGAAGTGCTGGAACAGGCTGCCCAGAGAGGTGGTAGATGCCCCAAGCCTGGAAGTGTTCAAGGTCAGGTTGGATGGAGTCCTAGGCAATCTTGTCTAGATGCAGGCCTGGAGTTTGGTGGCCCTGCCTGTGGCAGAGAGGCTGGAACTTGAAGATTCTTCAGGTCCTTTCCAACCCAGACCATTCTGTGATTCTGTGATTGGTGTGTCACTTGTAAAAAGAAAGCCAAGTTTTCTCTCCTTTCTTTAAGTAATCTAGCTACATAAAATGGGTGCATAGATTTTGTGTAGCCTGACTTTTTCTTATCCTGACTTGGAAGCTCTTGCTCTTTTTCCAGACCTGAAGAGAGGTTTGAGGATCTGAAAGCTTCTCCAAAGCTTCATTTTACGTCAGTTAATCGAATACAGAATACAGTTTCCACCTACCATTTTCTCCTCTCTTATTCTTGCTAGCAAATAACGTCTGCAATAACGGAGTTTAAAGAAATGTATTTTATCTTTTATCTAGTTTAGACTTACTGTGTCCACATGATCTGTCACAATTTCCTCTCGAGATGTACTTTAGTTCTTGGTTATCTTGTTCTCCTCTTAAGTACCAAGTTAACTGTGAGACTGCAAACCTACAGTAACACCAGAGTTTCCAGTCTCAGACAAAGGTCTGTGGTTTATCACCTAACAACTGTATTTTTGAGGGACATAGTCCAAGCAAGGAACATTACCAAAAGGAGAAAGCAGATGCCACCCTCAGTACTGCTCCTACAAAGCATGTAATAGGAGAAGGGATTTCTAGACTAGTGAACCTGTGCTTGGGTTTAGTTCACTAAACTGAAAAGCAGTATTTCCATTTCAGAAGATCAACCTTTTGGAAAAAAAAAGCAGATCCAATTGAAGTGATTCAGTACCTCATATTTTCCAGAACTCTCAATTTGATGTAAATGTCAATATTGTGTCTGAATCAGAATATCATAAGGTAAAGGGAGAGGATTTGTCCACAATAAAATTTCCAAGTCAATACTCCTGAAGCTCATTTTTCTCTTCTGACCTATTTTCTTACAAGGTTCAATAACAGTTGCCCTTTGGCAATTTTTTTCCAGGCCCTTATGTATCCACAAATGCTTGCTTCATTTCTCTAGCAAAACCGAAGTCCTGCAAGCATTTCATGTTTACATGAACATTTATTGCTGTAGCAAGCATCCTGCAGTTGTATATAGTGTAGCCTGAAAAATAAATTCACATCCCATCTTCCAGGACAAACAGTTGACATTGCATTCCCTGTGTGTTCAACAGTCCTGGCATCAAAGACAACCCTCACACTAATTTTGCTTCGCTGACTTCAGAGGGCATTCAAGCAGGCCTTGGGAAAATGTTCTAATTTCACTAGTTGCCTTCTAGTTATTTGTAACACATTTTTAGTTAGTAGCTCTATTTTTTTAATGCATAAGAACCTTGAAGAGTAGCTAAGTAGATCAGATCACTAATTCCTGTGAGCTAAGAAAATGTATTATTTTCTCCTGTATTTTCTAATTAGAGCTCTTTGTGGCCTACATAAAATTTCTGCCTGGATTTTTTTATAGTCAAGAAGGTCAGGCATAACTGCAGCCAATAAACAAAGAAGCACACAATAATGCAACAATTACAGTTAGATTAATGCTAGTGCCTGACTGCACAGTGCTCCCCAGAAAATTAATTTTTCTGAAAACATTAATTATTCATTTTCCTACATCCATTGCAAGTTTAGTAAGTGCTTTGCTAAATGACCTTGAAGGTTACAGAGGTTGATGCAGCTCTTTGTTAAGTTTCTGTGTCTCATAGACTTCGAGCAGCTCACATTTGCCCTGAAGTCTTCCTTGGTGGGGGCTGTTACTGTTGCAGTTCCCAAGATCTTCACAGCCCTTTGGATGCTGAGAGTCTCCTCTGCTCTCCATGGATTCATTCCGCTCCAAGGCGGCGATTTCTCTCCTCTGAGGATGGATGCCTCAGACATTGAGAGATGACATTAAGCCAGGTGATTTCTGACACAAGGTAAGACCATAAGGTTGGGCAGCAGAGTGCTCACAGGCTGTGCAGAGCCAGACCCTGCTGCCAGTGGATCAATCCTGCAAAGAGAGCGGAGGTCCCGCAGATGCACAGATCTGATCTGGGTAGTTTGTATAGTGCAGCATCATGTGTGAACTTAGTGGTTTAGAAACCAGTTTGAATACCTCTTCACTGTGATGAAGATCACACTTTTACTATGTTTAGGCATTGCTAGTGGTATCAGTTTTTGTGATTTTATTACAAACTTCCTGGTATTTGCTGTCTTCCTTTTGCTTTCTTGTAGGTCCTGTTCTTTAATGTGCTGCATAAGTGACCGACCCTTCATTTTGAGAGAAAGGGCAGTGTTCTGACATGGAGAAATATTTGAAAATTCCATTCCACAGAGCTCCAGTTAAATTAAAACCAAGCAGATAAACATACAAACCAACCACAAGACAACAACAATGCTATTTCAAATTATAAATAATAGTGATTTTAGGGGGAACTAGATTATGATACTGTCTCTTCCTCAGCAGTCTTTGTTTTGACAGTCTTTGTATATTCTTTTGATCTTATGTTTTTTTTAGCAATTACAGGGGGGAAAACCCCACTGACTCTTCCTTCTGCAACTGACTACCAAACCTGATGTAGCATTCCCCTTCCGAGGTTTAATCCACAAATCTTTTCTCCATCATTTTCCTTGCATGGAGCCAAGGGCACACGGTTTCCCAGAGATGGACCTGGCTGGGCTGCGCTTTCCTCTTCTCCATGGTTTTTCCCTATTTAGCATCTCTGCCCTGCCATACTCATACATAAGAGATGTTTCTGGCAGTTGCAAGAGGTTTGGATGAAATCAAAGAAAACCATCTGTTTCCCGAAGCCTTGGTCACTTAAGCAATGGTAAGCATCCATCTCTTCCTGCTAATTTTGAAAGTGTGGGAGTTGGAATTGGTGGGGGATGCTACTTTTGTCAGTGTTCAGTACTGAATGTGTGAGCAGCTACCAGGACATATGGTAATTACTTCCTGTCATTCATAATATCTTACATGAATCTACAATCACTGATTCTTTTAACCCTTTCCATCAAGGGAAATAAAGGAGAAGATCACTTAGCAGCTGCTCTGCTCAATCTCTATTTAAATGTTGATTGTAACTAAGTGTTACAACGTTTGTCTTGTCAAAATGTTTTGAGAATGGAAGAAGCTGCTGCCAGTATATTCCTGGTAGCATTTGAGCCTCACCCTACCTATGCTGGAGATTTCAGACCTCTGCTACAGCAGTCTGAACAGAGCCAGCACCAGGTGGCAGAAGAACTTTTAAACTTTCTTTAAAAAAAAAAAAAAATTAATGACACTACTCTTTTCCTTCCTTCCTTCCTTCCTTCCTTCCTTCCTTCCTTCCTTCCTTAATATAACTTATAAAGCAGAAATCTGTTTCAAACATCAGCCTGGCAATTTATAATTTCACAAAGGTATCGTGTCTCTTCCTTCTGCCATGTCTCAAGATTAAAGAACTTTAAAACTGATGGAAAGGACCACAGCTTTACTCCATATGATGCATTTTGAAATATCAATTTGAAAGGGACAAAAACCTCTCAATTAGAAACAGTGCCATGCCCTTTAGACATGATCCCCTAATTAAAGTTTGCTCTGATGACATTGTTCTGCATATTTTATGACTGGATCTGATGCTAATAGGTTTAGAATAGGGTGGAGTTTCTGATGAACAGGGCAGAACTGAAATTAGCTCTTTCCTGCATTTGCAATTTAAATAAATCTTGGAAAAATTAATTGGTTGTGGTGCGAATTCATTGTTTCTAAATTATAACTGGATTCAAGGCTGATTCCCTTCTCAGTTGCACACCTTCTCCAGTAAAATTTTATTAAAAAAAAAAAAAATAAATTGTGAAACTCCTTATTTCTAGCAATAAGAAAAATTTTCCTTTTAATTTTTTTTAAATTTCTACCTTCAGAAACTTTGAAATTTTCATTCACATATTTTAGTGTTGTCTCACCTGTTGCATGGAATCCTTCAAGGAGCTTGGATGGTTCCCTTCTGAGCCCTTCTAACTGATCGTTTAGCAGAGAGAAAAATAGAGGATAATGAACCAAATGGCCCATTGGTGACTAGCCTAGGTCAGCAGCTTCAATAAACAGTTTAATCTCATTGTTAAAAGAAATAGTGGTACTGTTGTGATATGAATAATTGATAGGTACTTTAGTGCACATCAGAGAACATTAACTGGAAGAACATTAATGGACAGAGAACCAAGTTGTGAGCATTATGAGCCAACTAGAGGGAAAAATATCTTCAAAGATGGAAGAGATACTGCTTTTTACAGGAGGAACTGTACCCCAACAAATAATTATCTTTTTTTTAGGTAGGTAGTGATTCTTTTTTAATGTGTCTTCCAGTGTCTGTAGTCATGGCCCTTATTTCCAGACTGCTTAGCTCACTCCAGCCTGCTGCCAGGTAGAGAGAGTTTGCCCTTCCCTTTGCATCTGCACTGAATGGAGCGGCGACTAGCCTGAAACCAATCCCAGCATCTCCTAACCACCATCTTCTTACCTAACATAAGCTCAGCAGCTTGTGACCATACTTATTGGGCTGCTTGAGACAAAACAAACCAGATTTGCTGAAAAAATTTGGGACCTGTTGGCATTCTTGTTTGCTGCTGAGCAGGAACTGAACAGAAAAATTAAAATTATCAGGAAAATATCAAGGATGAACATCTAAGGATGGGCTGGAGTTAAAGATTTCATCCAGGACATTAGTGCAGAAGAAATAAGCTGGCTGTTCTCTTCCAAAAATGAAACTTGGTTCACATTTTAAACTACATCTGGGAGGGAGTTTGGAATTGGCCCTTTACAGACCCTCTTTGCTGTCCATTCCCTCCTCTACCTCTCTTGGCTTCCCTCTGTACCCCAACACACACCTACAGCGGCATGTAAAGGAAGTACAAGAGGGATAGGTTTAAACTAATGGAGGGTAGATTTAGTTGAGTTATTAGGAAGAAATTCTTCCCTGTGAGGGTAGCAAGGCCCTGACACAGGATGCCCAGAGAAGCTGTGGCTGCCCCTGGATCCCTGACAGGGTTCAAGGAAAGGTTGGATGGGGCTTTGGGCACCGTGGTCCAGTGGAGGATGTCCCTACCCATGGCAGAGGGTTTGAATTCGATGGGCTTTAAGGTCCTTTCCAACCCAAACCATTTCTGTGATTCTATGAACATTAATATGTCAGTAATCTTCCCTCTAAGTCTTCAGTCACTTGGAACTGTCCTCCTCTGTCTTTGCCTCATTGACTTACACTTCATCATAAAACATTTACTGAAAACAAATACCTGTTTTCCCTTGTATAAAACACCTATTGTTTCTTTCCTCTCAACAATGGTTATTATTTAATTACTTTGGTTTTGACCTTTTGAGGTACAGTTCTTCTTTAGGATGCAACATAACATAAAGCTTTGTAGCAGACTTACAGTAGGAAAAAGTGCATTCTGGACTGTGAAGTTTGCATCCTGGGTTTCATTTCTGAGAGATAACAAGGAAGAGAAGATGCAACAAGTTTCCATAAGAAGATGCTAGAAGCCCATGTGGCCTGATTTATATTTTAATACAGGGCATGCACACTATTGTGGGACTCCTGATTAATTACATGTTTTCATCTAAATAGCTACAAAAGCTTCAAGCAGCATGAAAAATAGGATGAACAATCTCATTGGTAAAACTGTGAACAAATTTGACACATGGAGTTAAAATAAAATCTGGATTCCATCCTGTTCAGTGGAAAAAAAACCTCAAAGGCTTTACTAGGCCCCTGGTCCTTTCACTCTGCTTAATTATGTTACCCCCTGTTTAATTATGTCCTGGTAGTATGACGATGCTTAGAAATTTCTTCAACCTCCAGATGAGACTGTCCATATCAAATTCTGCTTTTTTATGTTTTCCTCCAATACAATTCTGAATCAGGACATAAAAGCTGCAGACAGTTTCTCCTGGAGGATTTGACAGAACACTGCAAAAGAGCACTTGATTTTGTCTTTATTGCACCACACATGAGTGCCTCCATCTCGTTAATGTGGGAAATGTGTTATCTGAGGGAGAGGAGCTTGGAACATCAATGGTGTGGTTTAGAGTCTCTGCTTTTTCATTTTATCTATTAGATGGCATGGCAAATTAAATGTCTCATCATGATGATATAGCAGCTTTTTCAAATGTGTCCATTTGGCAGGAAAACAGTGTATTTTTGTCAGTGTACTAACCTCAGTCTCACAAGGGAACCAACTGGTTTCCAAGCTGTAATAAACCTGAGTTAGTTGTAGCTGGGCTCTTCTTTTTTTTTTTTTTTTTTTCTTTTTGTGCTGAAAGCATTTATTTGTTTGCTTTCACAGCAGATCCTTCCCTGAAAACTTTTTCATCTAGAAGCCTCCTTCATTCACAGAAATGTTAGCTGTGGAAAGGAGACCCAGGAGTATCTGCATTGCTTCCTGCTTCTTCTGCAAAACTGCTTGTCTGAGTCTCTGCTTTCCTCTCCTCATGACCTTACTCTCTTTGTATATTCCCTTACGGCTGAGCATACTGAAACAGCTAATCAATGATTTTCTAACATTGTTACTAATTGCTAATGCCCATGCCAATACTTTAGTACCTTATAAACTCCTGAATCTGATACTTGCAAAATCCCAGGGAGAACTTCTAAGTCCACATCCATTGATCCTTCCTCTTATATCACAGTTTTTACTTCCATGTATTAGATTGCCTGTTAGACCAGGAGATATTTACAAGGCTCATTAATAAAAGCTTAGCTGGTGCAAAGGTGTATGAGGAGTATGCTGGGAATTGTGGCTATGGAGGAAGGTGGAGGATCATGGCCCTAGGGCAGCCAAACCCAGGGATGTACTGTGATACAAAACAGTTTAACACAGTCCTTGCATAGCTGCTGTGATAGCAGCTCTGGACTAGGGATGACTTTATCTCTGTTAATGTCATGATAAGCTTTTCTAGTCAGGAAAATCTTTTTCTTGAGGGTTCTAAGCTGAGGAACTGAAATCAAACTCATTACTTTGTCTTTTACGCTCTCTTCAACATTCTAAATATTAGAGCAATTTTTAACAGCGCCTGTTATATCTTGGCTGGACAAGACCAACAGCCTGTGTCTGAGCCCCTACAAACCCACATCTCTGTCAGGATCAGGATCATGCAGCAGCAGTAACCATCACCACATGTGACCTGCTTTCAGCTAGCTGCTCTGTCCCATGGGGACTAGTATATCAAATTCTAAAATCTCACTCTTTATCACTGTGATAAGTAGGGCATGACTGCCCCATGAATGTAAATAAACTTGAACCATCTCTGCAGCTAACTCTGGAGATAGAAATGCTATATGTTGACTGAATGCTTAGATGTTCAACAGCTTTGGCACCTCTGCACCTTGTTACGGACCACAGCATTAGTCAGCCCTTAATGAGAGGGAAGGAAAGGTATTTAAAAGTCTGCGAAGGGATCTTAGCAGAGTTTTTCAACTCTGCTTCTCTGACAGAGACGCTTTCAGCACTCCTGGAAGCTCCCAAGATCAGTTTAATACTGTGGGCATAATAAAGCCTCAATACACTTCTTAGCTCTGACTGGCTTCAGAGAGAGATGCAGGTGTCTTCTGACATGGTGTTCAGAAAGGCAAAATATACCTGTTCTGTAATAACAACAGCACAGACTCGCTTTTCCTCCCACCATAGGGGAGAATGATATATTCAGGCTTTCACTGATCAGACCTTTCACATGAAGATGGAAATCTCTAACTGGAAAGACTGGAATGGGCTTGAACAAGATGGCACATAGAAAGGCACCATGAAGAGACTGGAAGTGGAGGCCAAGGTGAGGTATAAGCTTTGGTAAGGGAGAAGTAAACTTCTCTAATGCACCCCTTTTTTCTCAAAGTGTGCTTTGCCCTCTCTAAAGTTCATCAGATTGTCTGATAGAAAAAAGAGAGCCAAGAATAAATTACATCCTTATCTCTAACACCCTTGGACTAGGTCGAATTTATCTACACACAGTCTTTCTGTCCTGTGTATATATAATATTTAAATATAAGATGCTGACAAAGGTGTGTTTTTTTCAGGCTCTATGGAAAAAGGACCCAGAAAAGCTGCATAGCACAATGGAGGGTTTTTATTGCTCCTTGTTGCATTTTTTGTTCTCATGGGTAGATCCACTGCTTGCTTCACTTACAAATTTCCAAACTGTCTAACATTATATTTGCAAATTAGCACAATTTTCATACTTTTGTTTTCAATTCCAGTGTGTCTTATGATATAGAAATGACCAAAGAAATTCAGGGGAGAAGGGTTACTGATAGAAATAGGTTAAAGCTATGATTAATGAGGTGACCCACACCCTGAGGTACATAGATAGGTAAAGATACAACTAATAGGAATATACACATAGACTACTTAGTATTTACATTTTGCATTATAAAGCACACTACAAGTGTTTTCAGGTTTATCCATTTAGAATCAGGATATAAAGCAGGAGTTGGATTGATCCTATTTATATAAGAAATACACATTGTTTTGCTACACTAATACCCAAAGTCATTAGACCTCGTTTCACTTCCATGAACTTGTCAAAGCAACTTGTCTTGTTTGCTTTTCCTTAGATAACATCCAGTTTAATTTGATATGTATCTAATTTATGTCTATAAATTTATCTGAATTCCATCCTCCAAAACATTTGCAAAGATTTTAATTTAGATTAATTTGGTTTGACAGAATTGATAGCTATCAGCTTGCATGGAAGATGACATTTCATTCTGTCCATAGGCAAGGAGAGAAGGTCCATCAGTTGGAAACATTTATACTAGATGCAAGAAAACACTTTAAGACATTTTTTAGGTTATGATATTTTACTAAGAACAGAGTGGTCTCTGGCTTTATAAACAAGACCATCCCTGTTTTCTATTACTCAGATTACATGCAGTCCTTATTAGATCAGCCCCATAACACTTACAAAATTGGAATTTTTTTAAAAGAACGTAAATCTTCAAAGGCTACAGAAAATTGGTGAATGAAGTTAAACATTCAAGTTGCATTTACCAAATAAAATGAAAGTCCTTGCTTGTCTGTCCTTTAAGAAGGTAATAAAGTAGTTTGGGGCACTGATGCATGCAAAGTTTTTACCAGTTTATAATGCATTTCCTTATTTATTGTGATGCCAACTTTTTAATTTTGGAAAAACTATCATCCTTTATGATACTATTGACCATCATTTTTTTAAAAACTTGGCCTTATAAATCCCACTGAAGTTTTCATAGAAATCTATTTAGAAATTTTAATGACATATAAAGCTTCAGTGCTGAAAGCAATCAGTGCATTTAATATTACTGAACACAAGGATGCAACTATTAATCCGTTCCCTCGAGCTGTCTGTAGCACTTGTGTGAAAGGGGGAATAAAGTTATTTCTTTAACAAAATAATATTGACATCCAGAATGAAACAGTTATAGTCATGTATGACGACTTCAGAAATCCTCATCTTCCTCCCATTGCTATAATCTTTCATCATATCTCAACTCATCTGCATATCAAAGTTAAATAACTTATACCACTTCAAAAACATTCCAATGTTAAAATTCCAATTGTACAGATATCTATTCTTTCCCAGAGATATCTGTACTGGGCACTGAGTTTACTGAAATATTGGTCCAACAGTGTAAACACTCTACTTACAGAATCATAGAATCGTAGAATGCTTTTGGTTGGAAGTAACATTAAAGATGATCTAGTCCCAACCCCCTGCCATGGGCAGGGACACCTACACTAGACCAGGTTGCCCAAAGATATATCCAACCTGGCCTTGAACACTGCCAGGAATGGGGCTTCCACAACCTCTCTAGGCAACCTGTGCCAGGGCCTCACCACCCTCACAGTAAAGATTTTTTTCCTGATATCCAACCTAAATCTCCCCTTTTCTAGTTTGAAACCATCACCTCTCATCCTATCACTACATGACCTCATGAGCATGTTCTTCCCCAGATTTCCTGTAGGCACCTTTCAGGTACTGGAAGGCCGCTATAATGTTCTCCCGGAGCCTTCTCTTCTCCAAGCTGAACAACCACAACCTTCTCAGCCTGGAGAGGCGTGAGATCTGTCTGATACAGAGGAGATATGGCAGAAAAGAGGGACTGAACGAAGTTATTGAACAGGTTGCAGGAAATCTTGTTCTTTCTCCATCTTTCCCATGAGATCTTCCTCTTCCTTCTTCATCCTATCTGTACTCCCACCTCTCTGCAGAACAGCATCTGAGAGTGCTTTCTGAGAGTACTTTTTTTTTACAACCTCCCCTCACCTTATGGTGAATAAATCTCTTTTAGCATGTAAAGATGCTCTCTTTTTCTCCCCTGTGAGGCAGACTTCCTTCAGCTTCCTCTATGTCCAGGCATGAGTATAAAAATGGAAAGGGGGAGAAAGAAAGAAGATGCCAGGCTAGGCTAGGGCTGGGATTGTTTCAAAAAGTTGGAAAAGGAGAAGGGCTTGATCCTTTTGCTGCTGGGGATAGATGAGGAACAGCTGTAGTGAGGGGAGGACACTAGAAAAATTTCCCTCTAGCTTGGGAAGAGGGATGAAGTCTGACATCTCTGCCCCATCAAACTGCTACCGGAGGTCCTAAAATTCGTGAGCTCTAATTAATAATCTAATTAATCTAATTAATAAGTAAACAACTCATTCCTCCTATTTCTCCCAGGCCTTCTGGTAGAAGGAACTTAGCAGAAGGTATTTTAAAGTATAAAACTTATGTTGTCAAGTTATCTATATTTAAGCATTAAAATATTGATTGAAGCAAGTTTTGAGTTAAAGATCAAGAAGTATATAATGGTATGTTAAAGGAAAGATAGGCTTAATGGGCACATTTCAAATATGACATTCCACTGTGAAAGCATTACAAAGTATTTAAATTATGAGACTGGAGCAAGAACTACAAGTTTATTTTCTCACTTTCTTCCCGTATCCCAAGGCAATACAGATGTCACATCTTTGCTCTTTCCCTCCTCCCTAAAAATTGCATCAACATTAAAAGGCAAATATCTACTTAATATTTATACAAAGAAAGACACTGATGGGTAACATCTCATCTAAAATGCTTTCTCGTTAGAGAAATTGCAGTAGAAACATAATGCCTTGCGAGCTTATCTAGGCCAGAAGTCTAATCAAATTAACACCACTTCAGTGCTAATGAGGACTGGTAGTCATTCACCTTAATTAGCCATTCTGAATAAATATTTTTAGCACCATGTCATTTAGGTAGCTCAGATCTATGATCCCTTCCAACTTCTCATGACCTCAGCTATGAAGTTACAGAAGCAGAAGGAGCATCATCAGAGAAATGAGGTTTGATGCTTGCCTTATGCTCCTAACAAAAACGAGGTCATGTCCTTGGTGAATGTGTTCCCAATATTAAATGTAGATGGTCACAGTAATATGTTACACTATATTTGAAACACCGAATGGGTCTTGCAGATTGGGGTCTGCACTGTCCCAGAGAGACTTTTCTTACAGCTGTAGGGAGCTGGAAACCTGAATGTACCACAGCAACAAGGGAGGTGGCTTGGGGGTGTGCATAGGGGCAGGGAAAGCCCATCAGTCTCTTAATCATTTTGGATTTACCTTGGGAAACGTGAATTTTACTGTATACTGTAATGCTGTTAATGCACACCTTGTATAAAAATAAACATTACACATGTGTGTGGAGACACTTTTTCATATCAAGAGTGCTCAAGGTGACTCCAGACCATGGTTTTTAGAAGAATGCTTGAAAATTCATCCTATTTTAATCTCAGTGATTGTTTTGTTTTGCTTGATTATATCAATTAAGTTTGGGTCTTTTACCTAACTTTCTAACTGACAATATAGACAGATCTAACTGACAATATAGACAGATCTTTTTAAATAAAGGACATAACATGCAGATTCATCAAATGCAATTACAGCAGCATTTCAGTTTACTTAACACCTGTAAATTCCATTTTAGGTGCAGGTTTCAGTCCATACAATTAAGATGAAATGAGATGTTCAGTATTTGCTTGGATTCAAATGCAAATAAATCCCTTGGCTTTAATAAGAACTATAGAAGCATTACATGAAGAAAATAGGCTTGTAACAGTCTGGGAAAGGTTTATTTCACTTCCATGTTTTTTCCCTTGATCAGCTCACAAATTTTGAGACAGGAAGAAAAAGACAGATTTGGGTTCTTCCTATTTACATGTTCCAGAGGGAAACCCTTTCAAGCTGCTGTCATTTAAAGCAAATGTTCTGCTGAATGTGGATTTTAAAATAATTTTTGTGTGGATTTTGCATTAATAAAATTTAATGTCATAAATACAGTCTCTCATTCCTCTTAAAAAAAAAAAAAAGTTGGATTAGTCATTCCAGAATAAAAATCATTATTTGTAACTCAAATTCTCATTCTAATAATCCTTTGATCACTATCCTATATGTGTGATTCTGTGATTCTATATGTATCTTTCTGTGCAGGTGCAGTGATTTTCCTTAAGTTCAAACATATGGATAAGATTTGCCGAGCTAAAAGAAAAATACAAGTATTTAATGATTTGGATTCAGAAAAAGAAATAAACCTCCTTTATAAATTTTCTTTAGCAGTAAAGGAAATTATGGTTTTCCTCACCACAAACAAATCTTCCTGTGGCAGTCTTTGACAGCAATTGCAAGATATATGGATTCAGACTGCACGTCCAACATGAATTTAGATACTAAAAATGTACTCTTATGGAAAAATAAATAGCTGAGGAACAGGATAGAGTTGGTAGACACACTGCCCTTTTTGTGCAGAACCTCAGTTTTTGACAACTGTATCTTTATTTCTCCCCACAGCGATCAAGCAGCAGACCAAATGGAGGAAGCTCTCCTGTCAGACTGGCTTTCAAATTAGTGAGAAAAAGAAATCAGAACTTTGTGTTATTTTCACTGGGTGCTGGTAACTGTTCAGGCAATCCTTACTCCAATGCTGACTCATTCTTGCCTCTTGAGGCCATCACGACTGACATGTGAGAATTATTGAATTGCCTTAGACAGCTCCATGTCTAAAGTTTGATGTTACCTGACTCTCAGAGCTTCTCATAGCCTTCTCATTTCATGGGCTGAAAAGAAGTCATTGCAAGTGACTGTGTCTTGTCCCTTTAAAAATTGGGGTCCTCCACCATCATTTTTTGTATTTCCCCGTTGTTTTTTATTTCCCACACATTTAGGAATTGTCACACAAAACCCCTGTAGCATCACAGAATCACAGAATCATAGAATCACAAAATGTTTTGGGTTTGAAGGGACCTCAAAACCCATATAGTTCCAGACCCCTGCCATAGGCAGGGACACCTTCACTAGACCAGGTTGCTCAAAGCGTCATCCAATGTGGCATTGAAACACTTCCAGGAGTGGGGCTTCCACAGCCTCTCTGGGCAGCCTGTTCCAGGTCCTCATCACCCTCACAGTAAAGAATTTCTTCCTAATTTCTAATCTGAACCTGCCCTTTTTCAACTTGAAGCTATTACACCTTGACCATCTTGTGCAACAGAGAATGTATTAAAGAATCTGTAATAGCCCTGTTTTCCCTGTTAACTTTCATTCTCAGTTGACCCCAGCTACATGTGAGTACAAAAGGGTAGAAGATTCGAAATAAAATGCATATCTTTATCCACATGCGTATTTCTGTTTCTTTGCTAATGCAGTGCACAGTTCCTTTATTTTTGCAATGGAAGCTTAATATTTTTTTTTACTTCCTCTAAGGAGCTGAGAATCAGCTACACTTGTTATACACTTATAGTTTAAGGATAAAACAAAATTTGAAGAGAGAGGGAATATAATTTCTTAGACAATCTTACTAGCAGTTGGAAAAGCACATAAAATTTTTGATTCACTGGGTCTTTGGCTCTAAAGCAGAACAAGAGAGATTCAAGCCAAGCAGAGTTTGGAAACTGCTCTGAATTAAAGTTAATTATGTTAGCTGATTAGACAATTTCAAAGGAAAAGGCAATTGGTATCTGAGCAGAGCAGGACACTTAATCAGAATAGAACTAATAACATTTGTAGCCTCTGTGGTTTGTAGAGATAGACAGGTAATTATAACACAAAAGATACTGACTAGCTGGATTGAGATTTGAGGAAAATTATAACGTGTCAGATCACTGTGTCTACTGATATGATTATTTTTTGACATCCAATACAGTTTGATTGTGTTTATAGGCATATTTTTGAAGATCATTTGTAAGTCTTTCATGAACAGGACTGAGAAATTATACACAGAGGGGTTGTTTCTGGGAAAGAATCTAGGGGTAACATGGTGTTTCTTCACTACATCAGTTGCCGTGCCCAATTTCATGATGGTGTGCAGCAGCAGGCTGGATTCACCCATATAGTTTTCCTGAGGCACAGTGATGTAATAGTGAGCTATTTCTGATCTTGGGATTCATCACTTGTTCATTTAAAGGTATTCAAGGCCTTATTTCATCATTAACAGTGTGGATCACATTGCTTTTTTGCAAAACAGTTCTGTAGGAAATGTGTCCATATGCACCTCAGATAGAATCAAAGAGACTTTGATATAGATATAAGTAGTCATTCCAGCTGTGAGCTCATAACACAGCTACTTTAAAACAAATCTTTCACGTTATTTTAGAGAATTCCAGTTGTTTCATATACCTATGGATAGGACACAGTCAGAAATATAGAATCTGCATTTTACAAGTTTTCTTGTAGCTAGTGAAACTAACGAAGCATAATTTCTTAAAATTTTGTGCAGTGTGATTAGAATTTCTGTTTAATGACACAAGCATGTACTGAGTCTTTTCCACTGTCCAAGGTCTTTGAGTCTGAATTGTATGAAAAATTCAGCTTGTCCTGAAATTGTCTCTCTGAAGTGAGACTGACAAAATCTTGTTATTAGTGCTGTCTATTTTCATGAAAATTCCAGGAGATTGATATACTGGAGACTTTTTACTTCTCTCTCAAATTTGCATGAAGCTGGTCCTGAAGATCAATTAAGTTTCAAAAGTTGGGACAAGCAGACACATACACACTGACAGCATGACTGCCTTAACCTCCTTCTAAGAAAACAAACTAACTATCTAAGCAGGAGCCTTTATCTCAATTGCAGAAAACAAAAAATGCCTCCAGGAACAGGGAAGATCAGGACACATTCGTTACTACTGCTAGCAACTGCAGGAAGACTTGCTCCAATTCTCACTGACACAGTGATGGATTATAAAAGGGTAATGTCAATAACCAGAAATGCTTGTCTGTGTTCACTTTAGAACTTGATGAGTGTGGCAAAATTAGGAT
This sequence comes from Heliornis fulica, assembly GCA_013399135.1. Lineage (NCBI taxonomy): Eukaryota > Metazoa > Chordata > Aves > Gruiformes > Heliornithidae > Heliornis > Heliornis fulica. The sequence continues at coordinate 531,777 of VXBZ01012599.1, read as the reverse complement.
CTTACTTCAGTGTCCCTTGAGCAGAGATGTAGAAACAGTAAGGCCAAAACAGTGATGTTCTGGAAGTTGTCAGAGTAGCTGGGTGGCTTAACATTAACAGAAAGGTTGGGTCATGGAAGTGATAAGAGAAACAAAACCGTAATTCAAGAGCCTGTGTAAATCAGGAAGTTAGAAGCTCATCAGTGTTCCCGGGTGTAAAGTACTGGTCTTGAGATGAAGATACAAAGAGAAAGGATTGCTACCAACTCCCTGAGAAGAACTGAGCAACCAACCCTGAGAGCCCTGAGATAACAGCTGGAGGGGGTATTGTAGATCCAGGGTTTAGCAACATTTGGTAGATCTTAACAGGAAAACAACGTTGAAAACCTAATTATGTTCTGGAGACCATCCACTTTGCAGATGTAGAAAAGGGAATACAACCAAACACTAAGTGGTTTTTATGTTGTTGTATCAAGACATCCCATTCAGGGCATTTCACTGTGCTGTGCTACACATGCTGGGGGCAAACACAGACAGACACACAGACAGACACACACACACACACACACACACACACACACACACACACACACACACACACACACACAGATGAAGCAGTAGGTGGCAAATACTTAAGGAAATTAGAAAGAAGACAGCACTGGTCTGCAGATAGAAACAAAGTAAAGACAAGGGGGCCCCAAGTGTGGATTTGTATAGGTCTTACAATGATAGAAATTAAGGAAATCAGTGAAGCAATGTGAATATTCACAGGCAGTTCTTCCTGAGTGGGACTGTCATGACCCAGGACGTGAGAGATTCCATAGGTGTTTTGTTTTGTTTTCAAATGTATGACAGAGATTTCTTTTGCTGCCTATCAGAGAACAGTCAGGTGGAATGAGTTAGTTGTGGAGATATTAGGCTGTTTGTTGCTATTTGAAAAGAATATCATTAAAAGCTCCAGGGACTCTATGTGACAGATATTCAGATTTATGTGTTTATGTGGATACAAAAATACAGAAATGGCCATGTGATTTTGTAAATCTTTCAGAAGAACAAGATAAGGAGCAAAAGAATGCCAACGAATATAGAAAAAGCACCAGAAGTGCATCACCTTATAGTGTTTAAATTATTTTAAAACTCTTTAGCACTCTGCACGCCACTCGATGTTTTTGCAGTGTCATCAACCATCTCTGAGTGTGTTAAATGTTTCAGTGCTCCATTAAGACTACAGGGTTTGGTGAAGTTTTATCAAAGAGTGGCAATGCTATGTGGAATGAAGAGGAATGTAGTAATTATTTATAATCTCCCTTTAGCATCAAATTACCCTATTTTACTATCTCTTCAGCTCAGAGAGGGCTTGTTGCCCATACAACACCAACAGGACTGCAGTCAGGCCCTGTATTGCAGCAATATGCAATACTTATGTCCCAGTCAGAAGAAAGCCTATAATATAGAACCCTCGACTTCCCTCTCCTCAAATTGTTCAGGTATTGACATTCGTGGAGTAGAAAAACAATTCACATTTGGTAGAATGAGGTCACTACTGTTAAGATGTGTGTGGACAGATTGCCAAAATTTTCAAGAGAAACCATGCAATTTGTGGACTTGAAAAGCATTCTGCAGATTTTTCGTCACTGCTCAAGCAGCTCCTTGATCCTTTAATATAACAATGGAGCTACACCAAGTGCTAGAGATGGGGAAAGTTACTGCAGGGAACCCACATGCTTACTTCAGACTTTGATTTGGCAAAGATCTTTTGATGCAATTGTTTCCATTCTAACACTTTGTGAGAAGGGAAAGTAGCATATACTTCAAAAGATTTGTGCTTGCATGAGTATCATCATCTGAATTCTTTGTGCAGCCATCTAGAAAATTCAGGGGAGGGTTGTGAATTCTTCCACTGAGCAGCAAAAGCTATGCTGTGCTGGGAAAAGGAACAATCAGCATGTTATTTAGAGTGAATATTTGAAACAGTAGTTGCATCAGATAATTTTCCAGTAGTCCCTGAGGTGAAAAATATTTTGTCACAAGTCACTGAGTAACAAATAAAATATGAAAATCCGTCTGCATAACTCACGAAGAAGAAAGGGACCTGGTTTGTTAAGCGGTTTGCTGTTTTGCTTACCTCTTGTCCTTCCATATGCTATCCCCTCAATAAATACACAGTTCCACTGTCCTGCAAAGAGGGAGGTTTTGAGCATGGGGTATGTATTGGAGTGAGGTGGTCACCAGAGGAAGTAGTTCTGCTGTCTCCACGCTTTACTCCCAAACCCTATCTCTCTTGCACTCCTTTGTCATTTCATCAACCGCAAGCACTGTGTCTGATGCCTTGAGGGCGCCCTGTCTCTTTGGGGGTTTGGCTGCGTCAGGATTGCCTGGCTCTGAGCTCCACAAACAGGTCTCTGCAACTGTCAGTGCACCAGGCGAGTCCTGAGGGTTGTAAAAGCGACTCAGCCTGAGATTGCCCTGAGTCCCCATCTCTGCAGACACCTCCTGTGGAGCTCTGGAGATCGCTCAGCCGTGAGTTGCTCTGTAAACTGAGACTGAACCGGGCCGAGCCGGGAACCTGCCTTCGGCCTTGAATTCCTCCCACAAACACCACTCCCCGAGTCCCATCAAACCACCATCCAGCTGCCTAAAAAAGACAAAGGCCAGGTACTGGGCCAGCATTTGGCGTCAATGGGCCCAGACAGTGTGGGACATGCAAGAGATAGGGCATAAAATAAGAGGAACACTGTTAATCCTGTCACAGGCCTGCCCACTGCCACGTAGATCAAGGAAATAAACGGAATAAACCCCCTGCATCCGACCTCGGAATGGGGAGCCGCTTCTCCAGCTCTGCGAGGAGCTCCTTCCCCGTGGCCAGGCTGCTGCTGAGGGACCGGCCTGAGAGCCCTGACCCGGAGAGGGGTGAGTGAACATTCAAGATGCTCCAAGTGTTTAGTGTCGGGTGAGTGACTGACCCACGGGTGATGTTTAGTGTGCTTATGAGTTGTGATAGTGTGTGGGAATTCCCACATAAAGCCTCCCCTGAAAAATTGTCTTTGCACATCTGTGTGAATGGAGTTGGAGGGAGAAAATACGTTGCGGATTTATGACTGGCTTGGCAGAGGCCCAGTCACCTGTGACAAGGTAGTTGAAACAGCAGTTACCACAAACGATAATGCTGATATTCACTTGGGGGTAAAAAAACCCAACCCACAAATTGGGAATTTCTGCAGTAGCAAAAATCAAATAGTTGAGTACAAATGAGAGATAAACAACTGAATTTAAACGCAAATAACAGTGAACTTATTTTGGGGCTCGAGTCCGATAGCTATCTTCACATGCTAAGAAATACAAAAGTAACTTGAAAAACAAGATATAAAAAACTCTCCCACAAACCCAATCCAAATCCACCAGTTTGGTCCTTTGGAGGAAAAGACCCCAACAAAACCCCACCACAATTAATTACTTCCTCATGAGACAGATAGCCTATATTTCAGCTTGTATTTTCTCTCTGGATCATCTATTTCAGCACTGATAGGCCTGTCATAAGCTCAGAGCAGACCAAGAGCCACACGATTGTAAATTAACATTGCAGCCCATCCTTCACCTCGTGAATGATGGGACATCCTGAATGCAATGTGATGGGAATATTGTCCTCTCACTCCTTGGGACAGAGGCTTTCTAGGAAGCCTGGAGGTGCATCCCATGACTGAGGTTGGAGCCTTGGTATGTAGGACTGATCTCAGTGTTATTTTACTGCTGAGAAAATTTAGCTGCGTGGATGTGGCCAGAACATACCTGACCTTAGGGCCAGAGAATGTCTCCCAGCTTTAGCTTAGAGGTACAGCTGTGGACCAATTGTCCAGATCACCAAGTGATGTTTCACCTTTTACATTGTCACTTTTAGCCCTTGGAGTAATCCTTATGTAAGTCACACATAGAAGGTGTGACACACAGCCTACAAGGTATCGTGAAGTTGCAGAGGGGCTACCAAAATGCTATGGTAGAGAGACATCTCCTTAGGCCACCGAGTCATACTTCAGTGGACATCCTAGCGGTCAACTTTTGGATGAACTGGACCACCCTCTGAGCTGCACTGATGAGATTATACCAGTTTATACTGACTAGATGATGGGAGCTGAGTTGCATGGTTCACCTGTGGATTTTTCCATGTAGGCAATAAGAATTGTACGTTCACCTGAAGATGAGTGCCACCCTCTGTGACAGAAAATATACTGCAACCAGGGCATATAATTGCACTGCACTTTCTGAGAATTCAGAATGCTTTGCAGGACTATCCAGCTCTTTTCTAGGGTGCAATTAGCTATTAGTGTGCAGCCCTCACTTCTGAATGAAATTGGATCAAGGCATGGAGCTAAGAAATTATGTGTTTGCTTTTTGGTAGTGGAAAATTTTCACCATCTCTTCTCATGGAGATTATTTACTACTGATGATACTTCTGGGCAGAGGATTGGTCCTACTTTATTTTTGTAACCTAAGCACCTTAAGGGGTTTTGGAAACAATGATTTTCTAGTCCCACCCTGCCCACTTTACTTGCAGAACACAATATTTTGGGCCAAACTTCCCTGCTCTTGATCCAAAATCTCAACCTAGATTTATATAGGATATTTTCATTAAAATGTCAACAGATTGAATTAATATATAAGCACATTCATCTTAAGGACTGCTGATATTCATTGACTTCATTGTTAGGTATCACCTAAGGAAAAACTTCATTGATCATTTATTTAGTAGCACAATCAGTCTTCATATTCATGCATGGGAGTAAATCAATGTATCCTAAGTCATCTCAAGCATTCAGTGTTACAATTACTCAGCTAATCCTAACCAGGGACACAGGGTGCTAGTAAAATTTTCATTTTTGAATTAATACTTGAAAGGAGAAATTGCATTAGTAGCCTCAGGGATAGAAAAGATGTAGAAATTGAAAGGAGAAAGAAGAACTAAATCACTGAACTAAAGTCAGGATATGTGTATTTGCCTGTGTGCTTCCTTGATTAACAGATCTCAAATTACCTGTTTTGCTGACCTCCAGGAACAGAAATTCACTTGGTCAAAAAACCCAGGCTCAATTTAAAATATAAATTAACTTCATATATATTTTATAGCTGAGTGCTGAATTTCTAAGTGTATGGGACGGATTTGAGGTCTAATTCTGATCTGGCAGTGTGTATCTGTATATCTTTTCATGAATGCCATCATTTTCCTCTTTCTCTTTTTTTTTTTTTTTCTATCCTTGACCATCATATCTAACTGGTAAATTAAATTGGGATTCATCTCACCTATCTTGCTGCCTATAATGTTGACATTTATATCTGAGCTAACCCCTCAGGCTTCCTCTCTAATCAATGGAGAAAGATGGGTTCTTTTAGTCTGCATTTCATTTGAGCTATTTTAGACGTCAGCTAAAGCTGATGAGATAAATTCTCTTCTAAATATGCTCTCAGTTCACTATGAAGGAATCCTAGGGTGACTGTTTGTGGGTGGAAATGTCTACATTTAATAGAATAAAATTAATGCCTTTAGAGTCAACGCTGCGAAGTATCATCCTGTAGCAAAAGAAAAAGAACTGTCCCTGGCAAAGGACAAACCAGGACTAGTATGAGGGATAGCTTAATTTCATTTACAGCACGTGCAAGGGACAGGAAGAGGGAGAGACATACGCATTTTCTTGAGGATTATTTTAAGAAATGGTAGTATGGAGACCAATGACAGCAGAAGTAATGATTTCAGAAATGCTGAATTAGAACATGCAACCGACTGAGCAACATGAACTCAGTATCAAACCAGGGTCTGGTCACAGGAAGCCTTCTCACTGCCTTGACAGAAATCTTCCCAATTTAGGTTCAGTTGTAAATCAGTGCTGTTCTTATGTGAGGTTATTTGTGTACAAACACGTTTGGTTGGAATGGCATCCTCTGTGCAGCTTTTTCAGTGACACTGTGCTTCTTTGTGTTCTTTTAAGTCATAGTGAAGTCAGGCAAGATTTCAGAGTGCTGTATCACTGGTGTGAGAAGTGTAACTGAGTTACATCAGGCCTTGCCTAGAAGCTAAGGAAGGAGATCGCTCTAAGCACAAGCATCTGAAAAATGCTGGAAACAACATCCACTTCACATTAGTCCCAGGGGTCTCATTTCTGTGGCAGTACTTTTAAACATGCTGTGCATGAGGAAAAAACCTATGTGTGAGTGGCATCATTTTAGATCAGCCATATTTTTCATGTGCCAAGGCAGTAGAGACTTCCTAAAAACTGCAACACATGAAATGAAAAGAAACAGATCACAAGATGCTGTAGGTGGTACAGCTTAGCCTAGGTTTCTGCTCTCCTTCCCCATGTCCCTTGCTTTCTCTCAAGTACAATTTAGAGGGCAGATTGATAGCACAGCTAGCTTGAGGATTTGATTCTAGGCACATAAAAGGTTTTAGGTGGCTGTATGTAGTGATATCTGTATCTGTATCTCCAGGCTGCACCTTTCATCTGTGCTCCATAGGCAGGAAAAACTAGCTGAAAAACTGGGGAAGGCTTTGTGTTCTGTCTTCCTGACATGTGTCAGAAGAACATGTGTTCTGTCTTCCTGAAGTCATTCCTTCTCTTTTCCTTGGATAATTAAATGAATCTACATGTATGGAGACAATTTTGGTAACCTAAAATTAATAAGATTAAAGATTAATGCACTCTAAACAGGGGAGTGCAACCTTGAAGAATGAGGATGGAACTGTGAAAGCAGGATGGTTATATCACTTATCAAGGAGGGAATTTGCCAGGTTTGTAATTCCCACACCAATGAAAATATCCCCAGTGATTTCAAGTATGTTGCACAAATATTTTTATTTATAAAGTTTTATTTTCTCTGCATAGAATGAGCCACCTGATACCACAGGTGTATCACAGAGTCCTGTGACTCAGACTGGCAGTAGGTAATTAATTAAAAAACTCAAGATTTTTATGCATTAATTTCCCTGCTCTGATTTTTAGTACATCATGGTTCTGATTATGGCTGGTCTGGTAACCAGAAAGGCCATGGAAAAGAGAGGGGAAAGGCTAAAAACTTACTCCTTTTTGGCATGAGAGGTTGCTTTCTATTCACAAAGAGACTTGTATGTAAATGATGTTTGTTACAGCAAAAGTGAAATGTTTCTGTTGCATTGGGGAAAGAAGAGTACAAGTCCTTTTAAAAAAGTGTGTGGTGAAACCCATCCCATTCTAAATAACAGAGATGAATGCAATTCATCAGAACATAAGGTCTGGGAGACTCCAGGGGTCTATTACTAATTTTACCATTAGCTGGCAATAAACAGCAGCACTTTCACTGCTCTAGCTTTCTCATTTTAAAATGAGGATTATGAAACTTTCTGCATGGAGACTGCTTAATTAATTGACATTTGTAGAGCAATTTCAGATCCTTGGAGGAAAAGGGCTGGAAGAGAGCTAAGCCTCATGGCAACAAATAGCTTACAAAACTCGAGCTGGTTTCCAGATAGCTCTACACTGATGGGAAAAGAAGACCATACTGAAGTAGTGTGATCATTGTCACACCTTTCTATCCCTCTTTTCCCTGCCCTTTAATACTACCTTAGTAAAATAAACAAAAGATGCAAGTAAAGCTGGAAAGCATGTAGAGTCTGATAGAATCATAGAATCACTTGGGTTGGAAGAGACCTTTAAGATCAAGTCCAACCACAGCCTAACCCTGCCTAGTCCACCTCTAGATCATGTCCTCAAGCACATCTACACACCTTTTAAATACCTCCAGGAATGGTAACTCCACCCCTTCCCTGGGCAGCCTTTTTCAGTGTTTGACAACCCTTTCAGTAAAGAAATTTTTCCTAACATCTAACCTAAATCGCCCCTGGTGAAATTTGAAACCATTTCCTCTATCTTATCACTTGTTACCTGTAATAAGAGACCAACCCCCCACCTCTTTACTCCCTCCTTATATGTAGTTGCAGGGAGCAATAAGGTCTTCTCTGAGCCTCCTTTTCTCAAGACTAAAAAGCCCCAGCTCCCTTAGACACTCCTTGTAGGACTTGTGCTCCAGACCCATTACCAGCTTATTTGCCCTTCTCTGTACATGCTCCAGCACCTCAGTACCTTTCTTGTAGTGAGGGGCCCAAAACTGAACACAGTGCTCGAGGTGTGGCCTCACCAGAGCTGAGTACAATGGGACAGTCCCTTCTCTACTCCTGATGGACACACTGCTCCTGATACGGGCCAGGATGCCCTTGGCCTTCTTGGTCATCTGGGCACACTGCTGGCTCATGTTCAGCCAGCTGCCAACTAACACCCCCAGGTTCTTCTCCTCCAGGGAGCTCTCCAGCCACTCTACCCCAAGGCTGTAGTGCTGCTTGGGCTTATTGTGACCAAAGTGCAGGACCTAGCACTTGGACTTGAACCCCATATGGTTGGCCTCTGCCCATTGCTCCAGCCTGTCCAGGTCTCTCTCCAGAGACTTCCTGCCCTCCAGCAGATCGACACTCCCACACAATGTGGTGTCATCCACAAACTTAGTGAGGGTGGACTGAATTCCCTCATCCAGATCATCAGTTAAGATGTTAAACAGGACCTGCCCCAGCTCCGAGCCCTGGGGACACCACTTGTTGCCACCGGCTGGATTTAACTCCATTGATCACAAGTCTCTGGGACCAGCCATCTGGCCAGTTTTTAACCCAGTGAGGAGTGTACCCATCTAATCCATGGGCAGCTAGTTTCTTTTCACAGGGTCAATGGACTAGGTTTAGAAGAAGAAGTCAATGAATGAGGCAGAAAATGAAATAAACAGGCTGTGAACTGGATTTAACACGGTCTTGTGGTGTGCCTATGTTCTGTACTTCCCCAAGCAACTAATATATGTATGTGTTTTCCAGCCAAAGTACAGATTCCTAAGCATGGGGAAAACGACAGCGTGATAGAAGCTGAAACCAACCCACTGCTTCTCCAGAATCTTGTGCCTTTCTATTATATCACAAAGGGAAGCTTCTGAAAGAGGTAAAAGCAAGTTGAACTGTTTTTCCTGCATCTGTGAATCCTTGGTTCACTCTTTCCATGTAGCTGGTTTAGCTAACAGCAAGAGGAGGAGGCTGGAGACATGGTGAAGGTAGAGATAATACCATCTTGTAAGCTCCTTGTTTGCTTGGCTTTATGCCACAGAACATTTTTTTGGTTTTGGCTAAGCTGCAACATCAGTTTCTTCTTTACCAAATGAGCTGTGACACCAGATGCACTGATCAGCATGACAAGAAATTTGCTAAATGGATATCTGATGGATAATCAAGAAGACTGAAGAACTGTGCTAGACATCAGGTGGCACATGGCTTTTTTCCCAGCGTGAAGTGGGATCAAAATCTGATAAACTGCCTCTCCATTTATGAGTGGTCAGTGGCATCCCCAAGCAGTAAGAGCAACACTCTGCTGCCCACTGGGCAATACCTGGGAAGCTATGTCCAGCTGTAGCTCCTTCCTTCTGAGGAGACCCTGAGGAAGTCAGCACTGCCAGTGGATCAGATGTTTTTCCTGGATCTGCCAGATGTAGACCAGACAGCTCTGTGACAGGGAGAAGTTCAGAATATTGAATGTAGACACCCTTCCATCCTCAAAATCTGCTCATCTGGTTTAAGGAAGCCAGCTCTGATAAAAAGCCTCCTCTGAGCCCATTTTGTGAAAAAATAGTCAGGACTGGACTAGCAGAAAATTTGAAATCAACTGGGAGGGTGAAAACCAAGGTTTCCTCCTGATGCAGGAACAACTGTTGATGCTCAGTGCCCAGAGTAATCCTCCCACTCTCTAGGAAGGCAGGATCAGGAACAGTGAACATGTTTTGAATCTCTGCTAGGGATGAAGAAACCAAGGGGAGTAATAACAAATCTGTATCCCTTCAGCACTGCAGCTTCTTGTCTTTGTTCATCAAATATGAAGCATGTTGGCTGTGGTATCAGATGAGATGCTGCTTTTCTGACTTTTGAAACTAAACAGTCTCAGGGGATGCGGGACTTATTCTTTGCCCCTCTAAGCTTCAGTGGCCCCCCCGTTTTAAGGGTTAATAATTACAGCAGCCCTATCTTGGCTTCATGGCAGTGCAGACTATTGTGATACTCTGCTCATAGCTCCCAGCACTGTCTTCTCCTACAGCTGTGCAACCCAGATCCCTTTTACACAGGCTTTTCACTTTAGTCTACCTTGACCTCAGTCTCTCAGACTCTCTTTGTACTCTTGTGTCCCAGCTCCTCTCTACATTGCCATCTCCCTGCTCAGGTTTTGTTCTCACTGTAAAACTCCATCTGTTTCTCCTGACAGAACATCACAGCATAGACTTGTTCATGCTGCTATTGTTCATTTTATCTTTCCATTTCTTTCTGCATTATTTGCATCAAAAGTTCCTTGCAGCAAGGACTGACTATAAATCTGTGCTGAGTACAGCAGGGCTGTATCCTCATTCATCTCTTTCTCAGAAGTCATTCAATCTTCAGTGAGATGTTTGGGCAAGGAAGTATCAGACCCTGTAGTAACAACAACAGTGTTATATGTACACAGATGCTTTCAGTATCAGATTCCAGAGCTGAGGCCGAATTTCTTTGTGTTTAAATTGCCTCCATCCAGTTTAAATGCAGGACATTCATATGACACAGGGTGTAGAGAGGTGGGGATGGGTCTCTTATTACAGGTAACAAGCAATAGGGTAGAGGAAATGGTCCAAATTTTACCAGGGGAGATTTAGGAAAACCAGGAAAAGTTTCTTTACTGAAAGGGTTGTCAGGCATTGGAACAGGCTGCCCAGGGAAGTGATGGAGTCACCATTCTTGGAGGTATTTAAAAGGCAAATAGATGTTGTGCTTGAGGACATGGTCTAGAGGTGGAGGACTAGGCAGGGTTAGGCTGTGGTTGGATTCGATAGTCTTAAAGGTCTCTTCCAACCAAAGTGATCCTATGATTCTATTTTATGATTCAGAAGCATTTGTAGCAGTTATGCAAATCCTGTCTGTTATGATGACATATACCAGAAAAAGTCCTGCTAATATCACCAGAGTTAAAATCTAACAAAACTATAGCAAGGACTGTATGTGCAAAAATAAAGTTGGATATTTAATATTCTCTGGAAACATCATCCTAATACTTGGCAACAGTCAAAAAAGAAAATAAAATTTTAGGGAGCATTAGAGAAGGAATGAAGAAAGAATCAGAACATATCATTATGCCACTGTGTAAATGTATGGCTTGTTCACATCCTGTGTACCAATGAGCCCATTTGAAAAGGAGTTGTTTAGACCTTGAAACAGTAGAAAGACATGGCATGAGGGTGTGTAGAAAACCCAGAAAACATTGTGCATGGAGAATGGAAAAAAGTGAAGATGCGTCAGGTTCCAGACAATGTGGCTGAAATGATTGCAATGTTTTAAACTAAAAGGGAGTAGATTTAGACTAGATATGAGAAATAATTATTTACTGTGAGGGTGTTCAGGCAGTGGAACAGGTTTTCCAGAGAGATGGTAGATGCCAAGGTCACGTTGGATTGGGGTTTGAGCAACCTGCTATATTTGAAGATGTTGCTGCTGATTGCAGGGAGGCTGGACTAGATGACCCTTCCAACCCAAACTATTCTGTGATTCCAATGGCCTTCTTTTAGCAATTATAAAGCAATTTTTATCCAAAGAAACAAAAAAGAAAAAAAATATTGACACTGTCCTAGCTAAAAGAGAGGCAAACTTTAGACAGTTAATTTCAGCTGAAAAATAGGTCTCAACTCTCCCATTTTTTATATAAAATTTAAAGCTAAAACCGACAAAATGTGTTTTTGTGAGGCTGTGGCTATGGTATATTGTATTTCAATATTAGTACAAATTTTTTCCTGTTAGAAAGAAAACCCAGAATAATTGCAGAATTTTGAATGCCTAGTAGATATGTCTCATATATCTGCATCTTTCTATATATCCATCCACGGATAGATTAACCTTCTGCCTTTCTCCTCCCCCAGCCCATACCATACAGACTAAAAGGATTAATTAGAGAGGGCTCAGTCAAGATGATGCATTCAAACCCCTCTATATCCATAGGCAGAGGAGCTGGAAGGAAGGTAACAGCTAAGTTACTTCATGAATGAATGCAACAGGAGAAGGCTGGATTCTGGTGGAACATATTTTGTTCCAGGACTGAAGTTCTTCCAGAGCATCTGTTCTGTCCTTACACATCCCTCAGTGCTGGTGATGTCTGATTTCCACCAGAGCACTGAGACCGTCATCTGCTTCATGAGGTTTGTTCATTCATTCATCCTCCACCAGGGAGAAACCTGTATAAGCAATGTCATGTTGTACTGGAAAATAATTGCCTAGGGGTTTTCTGTACGTTCCAAAGGATTTCTTTTAGGTGACCTCACATGGCATGTGAGATAAAGTGAGGCATCTATGATGTCAAATGTATTCAGAGGAGCAGGGAACTGTTCAGACCACCTAGTCAGCAGAGCTGTCAGACCCAGGCACCTGCATCAAGTGCATAAAGATCTTTTAGACCATTTCAAAGCCTTCCTTTATCCTTCCCTTGATTCTCCACAGAATCTGAGCACGTTCTTTAGGAGGACAAACCAGTGCAAATATATGCAAAACTTCTGAATGAAGTAAGTGCACTAGATGCCACATTCTGTCTCTCTGATACTCATTTTAGGTCCTGTATCTAGCTTAAGCCTTAAGGCTTTGTGCTGCTGCTGCTTGTTTCTAGACATTTCACATCTTTAAGATGCAATATGCAGGTGGTAATGGGAAAATCCCTCACCTCTGACTTTAATCAGGAAATAGAAAAGCTTGGAGCCAAGGGGAAGGAAGATGAGTGGGAGATCTGACATAGATGTAGTAAAGGGAGTGGGTGGTGTTTGATTTTCTTTTCTTAGAGTCTTTTTTTTTTTTTTTTTTTTTTTGTAAGATAAGACAGCAGCTAAGCTGCTAAAATTAAGTCTGAGGGGGCTCTGATTTTCAGGATCTTCATTAGTGTGTTGCTTTGGATCTAAAACAGGCTGTGGATGTGGGTGTTTCTTTCCTATTTTAAGGTTAGCAAATTCCTGAGGGCCTTCCCTGTTCTGCTTTAAAAAATACCTGATCATTTCTTAGCTGTACAAAACTCAGTGGAATTTACCAACTTCAGAGCCTTGCTGCACCCCCGAAAGTTTTGGCTGTTTTCCTACATATTTTGGGCCACCACATATAAAAAGGCTTGTTTGTGACACTGCCCATTTTGGACATACCCTGCTGAGGGCAACTTAGAGTAGGAGACTTGCAGTTTCTTCTATCCAATGACAGCAGTCAGAAAGGGTCTGGTAACTGTATAGCACATGTCTGAGTCAGTGTCTTGAACTGCAACACACTAACAGCTGTGATAAGGACAGGTTTAACTATAGCAGGTCTGAGAATGGACCTAACCAAGGTCATGTCAGTATAAAAGAAGCCATTCTGGCCAGTTTTGGCCTCTGGGCTGGTACTTAGACGAGGTACTTATATTAGCCCATATCTTCTCTTTCTAAGTGCTGAACAGAGTTCACTCCCCAGTGGAGAGAAGATGGGATGCTCCTAGAGGTGATGACTTACTGTGTTGTCTGCTCTCTGCATTGACATCGGTAACATCTGTCTGTGAATAACTTGAGTTTCCAGCTGCAGAAACAAGGTTATTCTGTTAATTCATGGTGAAGAGGAAAAGAGACTGGCCATCCTGCTTGGCTTCACTGATGAAAGTAGAGACTGAAGTGTGATGCTATGACAGTGGCCATAGCTCAGTTCCCATTCATTGAGGACCTGCTTCATTGCCAAAACATAGTTGAACAAAGCTTAAAACGTGGGGAAGCCAGTGTGTAGATGATTAGTTGCTTTCTGATTTCTCTCTTCAAAAAGAAGGATGTCTTATTATCAAGCCATTAAACCATGATGGGTACATAGAAGTCTTTTGCTGGAGCATGTTGCTTCAATCCTGCAGTTTACACACTGGTAGCAGAGACATCTACTGTGTGGATGCAGCTGCTGTTCATGTTCACTAAGTATATGCTCAGCACCTTCATAAATGGACTGGGGCAGCTATTTTTACCATGCTGTGGTCTGTTTACAAGTGTAAATCGCTTGATTGGATGATGTATTTATTTCTGTGATCAAAAGCAGTAGCTCACAGAACAGAATAATGTCTTAACTCTTTCAGTTTGCAAATTAGATACATATTTGAACAATATGACTGAAAAAATATTTTATTTTATTAATAACAAAAAAAAATATTAAAGAAACCCTCACACATCTGCATTGGAATTGGATACCTTGTGATCTCAGTGTATCATTCTGGAGGGACAGATGCACCAGAGGATCTGCACCTCCTTTGACATTAGCCCTTGAAGTCTTGAGAAGAATCCGAACCTTTTCCAAAGTGCTCTGGTACCTCAAGGCTACCGAAAGCTTGTGCAAACGAAACTGTTTTGCTTCTGGTTGCCCAGTCCCAGCGTTATACCTGGTTTCAGTGCAGCTGTTTGCTGCATTGCTAGGCACAGAGACCACCTTGCTACAGAGACAATTACCATGTGAATGTAAACACAGCCCAGCTCTAGGAGCAGATCTACAGCACAAAAGCTCTGTCCTTAAAGGGGAACACTTATTTTCTCACGTATATTTATTTGGCCTCCTTCCAGCTGCCACTATTAATTCCAGCTCTTCTGATGGCACTGCAACCTGATGACATGACCGCTACCTGCACCATAGACTATTTGCCCTTCCGTGGTACTCTGTGGTGAAGTGGAGATGCTTTTTCTGGTTCTGCCCTTGCCATCTTCATGGATAAAGGAGGGATAAAAAGCCTGCACCACGCACCCCTTCACCGTGTTACTATTTATCCTCTTACCCTTGCTTTTTATGTCTTGACCCTGCCCCACTTTTAAGATGGCTGGTGGATGTGTCCCTTTGAGGAAACCTTTCCAGACTTACATGCTTTGCAGCAGAGCCCTTCTAATTACATTTCTCACAGGATAACCATCCTGAAGGAGTTGCATAATCCTCCCTTGCACTGTCCTGATGATGAGCTGCAAATTGACACTATGTAAAAATAGTCGAAGCTTGGCCTCCTTTTTCTTCTTGAGACTGTTTTAGAGAGCTTCTCCTTTCCAGCACTTAGAGATTGTTATTTGCATGGGGTGTGACTCCTTTTAAATTCTGCGTTATTCATCTGTCTTTTCTTTGGCATGTCTGTAGTATTATCCTCAGACTTTGCTGGTTTTTAGTGTATGGAAAAGCCTGCGTGGCTGAGAAGGAAAGGATTCTTCATTTGTATAAGGCCCCTTCATTCAATATTAGCTCCTAATTACTGCAGGTTTATGTTTTTAGTAGAAAACCTGAGAGATTTGTAGTGGACCAAGTCAGGAAAGGGGGGTTTGTCTAAATTGCAAATTGCTAAATGCACCTTGAAACCTGTTCAGAATTGTGATGGAGTCAAAGAATAAGGATTTCTTTCCTTTCTTGTATTAGGGCCTAAATGAAAGTCCATGATGCTCAGTGGACTAAAGAGGAAGAAAAATTTCAATTTCAGATGTAACTCAGCAGAGGCAAAACTTTGAGGTAGAGTTGAAGGAATGGAGAGAGTATAGGACTGGTACTTGTAGCACAATGAAAACCTTTTCTCTCATCCAGACTTGTTGGGGTGAGTATTCAGAATGAATGTTGAAAATATTCTGCAAACCGATCAGTTTCTGGCAGGAAATCTGATTGGTCATGGCCGATAATAATGAAAATGTGATATTCATTATAGTTTCGTAGCAAAGATTACATTAATATTATCCAGGTAAGCTGATATTTCATTCTTCTTGCATGCTCACAATTTTTAGAATGACAAAGACCATAGAAGTGTCAGGATAAACAGACATCTAACTAATTAAATCTGTGACTGAGATAAAAAATGCATTTGTGAAAGATTCTGTACAAATGCAGGGGATGAGAGTCTTTGTCCTGACATGAAATCAGCCTCCAAGTAAATCGATAATATAAATCAGTAAGTGGAGAATGGGTAAATTGCAGCTTTCATTACTTACAAATTCTGAATTAGAAGAGAGACTCAGATAAACAGTTGAGCCACAGTTGTACAACAAATTCCCTTGCATCAGCTGAGTCACAGTAATTTATTTCTCTGCTCCTTGCAGAAGATACTAAATCGGCAGATTTGCCATTGGCTATCTGTATGCATGGGGACACTTAACACATCTCAGCAAAAAAAGTCTGCTGCTACCACCTGAACACCGTGTCTAGATCATGGCAGGCAACAAGGTGGTCAGAAGTGAATGAATGAACAAATGAATCAGCTGAAACTGGTAAAGAAGAGAATGAGAGCATCCATCAGTTTTCCTAGGGGACTTAATGTGACATTGAAATCAGATGAATGAAATACAAATGTCAAGACTCTTTACTTATCTTTACTTCCTGAGATACCAGGATGGTCTCATCAGGCTTGTGTTGTTCTGGGAGGCATTCTTACTAGACCAAGTGAAGGAGAATGGTTTGGTTTGTATCACTTTCCAAGCCTGAGGTAAACCATGATCCTCATTTGCAATGTGAGACTTGTGGGTTTGTTTCTTCCTTTTTTTTTTTTTTTTTTTTTGTTTTTTTTTTTTTTGTTTCTTGTTTGCCATTTCTCCCTCTTCCTTTTATTTCTTTCTTTTCTTGCCAATTGCCACCTGTGTCGTTTAGAAAGCCATGTCTCAAAAGCAAGCAGCGAGCTGTGACTTACACATTCAAGTTTAGATTTGGTACTTCTCAAAGGGAATCCTATCTAACTTGTTGGTCAGTGTTGTACTGATATAATCCCTAACATGCGAGATTGTATTTACGCCACTGAAGATAGTATGGTGTGATTCTTCTCTGCAATGGACTGGGATGGAAATAAGGTATTGCACCCTATCTTCTTTCTTCTTTATGACTGTCTCTTATTTTACTTTCAGGAATATAGGATGACTGTGACCTCAAGTAAACATAAAGGCTCTTAAATGTTAGATGGGCAATGTAATTACTATTACCTATTACATGGTAATGTCAGATAGAGGGGAAAAATAGTGTTAGTTTAAGATCCATACTTATGGATTAATATTTCAAGCCTCTTTCTTGATTTTTCTCTGCCTCTGTCTTCAGTAAAAGATAAGAAATTTTTAATGTTAAGTACTTATTGATGGATTAAAATCCAGAATAATCAGAGCTCCAAACCATTTATTTGATCAAACTAATATTTTGGATGGCAGTTTCAGTTGTGCAGATCTGCTGGTTCCTTCAACAGCAGTTGCTTCCATGCAACTTCCATAGAGTATGTGAGAATAGAAAAATACAGACATATTGGGGTTAACACTCAGTTGCATGAGTAGCTGTCTGTGTCTCATACACTCTTGGAATGCTGTGTGTGTGGATAAGGGTACACTGTCCATGCAGAAATAACAGGTATGTCTGCTCCTATTTGTCCTTAACCTTCCTGAAGGTTGTGTTTTATCTTTAATTTTTCATGAATCTTTCAGAGGGAAGTATTTCTTCTCTAATCAACCAAATGATTCTTCAAGTTGTCTCTTCAGTGTTGAGAATAGTAAATGAGGGGTTTATTTCTGTACTAAAGAAACATTTGGAGTGCTATGTCTGTATGCTCCTTGGAGCAGTAGCCATAGGTTTCTTACGAAAGTGCACACTTGCCCACCCTCCTCTCTCTTGTGTGATGGTCTGAGAGATAAGGGAGGTTTACTGATGGGAAAGCAGTTTGGAGGAAGAGATAGGAACAAGATTGATCTGATATGAATGGTGCTACAGGAACTTTAGCAAAGGAGCAGAAGCAGAAAGAATACAGAAATGAGAGAGTGAACTTCTTAAAGATCATATTTCACAGTTCTTTATTGCCGTCTGCTCCTGGTTCTATATGTATTGGGGGAAGGAAAAATAGAAAAACCTGCAAGTACAGCGATAAATACTTCTCTGTGGTGCAAATGACTTCATAAAAACTCAACTTTCACTTGTGTTTTATCATCTTTTCACCAGGCACCCATGGTGTACTATTTATAGCTGTGTAGTTCACAGTAGCCTGTCAATTATCCTATAGGGCATTTCCTGACTGTTGGTTGGAGTGCAGTGGAATATCCCAGCTGAATGGCAGCATTTGCTGTAACATTATGGCACACTTGCAAATGCGATTTCATTGCAGGCTGCCTACAGCTGGGATGGAAATGTTAAAATAAGAGGGTACCAACTGCTTTTCTGCCTTCATGCTTTGTGCCAAAACACAGCTAAAATGAGTGGAGGGAAAAAATCCCAACCCTCCCTAAAGCAGCATTTGCTTCAGTCACATCTTTTGCTTTTCTTTTTTGCTAGGAATATGAAAATGTGAAATATAATGAGAATATAATACTGAGGAGATATGAAGTTTTTCAGATTTCAGAGCCTGACTGGCTCTGGTCTGGCCAGTTCATAACATAAATAGATGAAGATATGTTTATTCCTGCTCCTCTCAGTGTGTATATTTTATTTCTAAGATGTGTCTTTTTAAAATCTAACAATCTAAGGATTAATGAGCTTTCCATGACATTCATACAACAGATTTAGACCTGAAAATGTAGAGAGGATCTTTCTTTTACCAGATTTAATGCCTCTTGTGGACCATCAAGTTCTACTAGGTTTTGTTTGAGTTAAACTCCAAATCTTAGTTTGAATTTACTTTTTGCTACAGAGAACCTTGAAGGAAGCCATCCAGTCTTCATCTGAGAAACAGAGCTCAGGAATCCACCCTCAGCTAAGAGCACAGTCCCTGTCTGAACACTCATTGCTCCCTGTTCACACCTGATTCCCCACCTGCTCTTCACTGGTATCATTTCATCTGGCTTTCTCCTTTTGGAAGCGTGTACTCAGTACATTGATTCCCATAATCTGCATCACTCTATTCCTTATAAAATGTGGAAACCTAAACTATACTGTAGCACTCTCATCTTGGTTTTACCGGTGACATATGAACAATTAACTTCTTCCCAGACTTCTTTTATCCTCCATGTTCTTCATGTCCAGAGCACCTGAATGCTCTTGGGCTTCCACAGGCTCTCATCTGTACATCTGTACTGCAGCCCTTGCTCCTGGAGACAATTTGTAACATTTACAAAAAAACCCCAAACAATCAAGGTTTGAACAAATGTTGACCAAGATTACTCATTTGTCCAGAATGGTGATTTAGGAATTTGCCTATTCTTACAGAGTTTATCAGCAGCATATTTATACTCAATGAATATGTCACACCAATCTCATAAAAAAAAAAAAAAAACAAAAAAACTAATCTTCTTTTAATGATTTCACGTTAACCGCTACTTTTTGAGATTGGGTAGTTGTCTAATCTGTTCAATCTGGAATTTGTTAATATTGTGGTTCTAATATTTTCATCAGATTATTCTGAGCTGTCAAATGCCTTGCAGAAATCTAAGCACATTATATCTCTGCTGACTCCTTTATCAGCTGAACTTGTAGTGTCCTGAAGGATGTAATCAGGCTTATGTGACATGATTTATTTTTCAAGAGACACCAATGAGAGGCAGTACTTATATCCCCGTTCCTTACCTCTCTCCAAGATAAATGAATGCTCTGTCAGGTTTTCCATTAATCTATCGGGGGTTTATAGAAAGGCTTTTCTTACTTGGGTTATCCCTGTTCACTTTCTGGATATTAGGATGTTAATATTTCCCCATCCTTCCAGACTCTGGCAGTGCCAGGTGTACTGAAAATAAACAGCAGCTTTCCAAAATGCCCTAAGCCAAATTTCTTTGCTTCTCGTGCAATCTATCCAGGTTTGCTGAAAAATTCTTACAGTTTTTATGTAATATCCTATTTATGGACTGGAAAATACTTTATCGTGCTAAAGTGATAAATGTAGATCATGCTGCTTCTTTCAAAATACAGGACAGAATATGTTTTTGTACACATCTGGCTTTTCCACATCACTGATTATTTTACTGCTTCCCTACCTATGCTAGTGTTTCTTTTCTCTCTAATATATTTGAGTATCTTTTTGCCCTGCAAGCCATTATTTTTAACCAAAGATTTGGGTTTTTTTAATTTAATTTTCTTCATTTGGGAAGAAACACAAATTCACCTTTCCATTGTACATACATATGTGTCAAATAGACAGAGAGCTTGTAATATGAGTACTTCTATTTCTGTTTCTATTTCCATCTAATTCACTTGCAGTCATAAATCAAACTGTTCCCTTTACAGTTCTTCAAAACCAACATTGGATAAAGGTATTTTTCAGAATTCTGGTATCTATTCTTTTTGGCTACAGAAAACCTCTTTTAAGTGTTTTTCTCCTGACTTTCATTTAAATTTTCTTCCTGGACATAGAGATCCCAGCTGACAGGCAGTTTGCAGTCTGTGGTAACAGTATTCCATATTTCCTAGTCATACGGTTGAGGAAGGGTCACTGTTGTGTGGGTAGGTTCTTGCTGTTGGGCACCTTTTATCTAGCTGTAATGTTGATTTGTCCATGCCTCTGGTCTACTGCAACATGAGGGAAAATGTATGTGTATCACCTCCTACCAAATGTGATGTTCCTGCTCAACCCCCGAATCCTGGTGCTGATATGGATGCTGCTGAAATATTTGCGTAATAGTCTTTGATATCTTTGTTCAATTTACATCTAATTGGGGTCTGACTGTTTAAAATCTTTTGTTTAAATTTGATGCTGCCTCCCTGCCTGCTCCAGTCAACTGTCAGCCAACCATCAACCTTTCCTGCCTCTGACATCCAGTCCCTATTAGTTGCCTTCTCCATTTTGGAGCAAATGATCCAGTATTTCACCAAAATAATGCCTTGTCATGCATTTCAATTCATTGTTTTGCCTTAAGTATTTCCTGTGTCATTGGTTTTCAAACCAAGGAGAACTCCAAAATTGTCACCTGAATTTCCCTTGCTCCCTGACAATATCCCAGAAGTTTTCTGTAACCCTAGAGTTTGTCAAGATACCATGATTCCATCCTATATCAGTTCTTTGTTGCATTATGAAACTTCTCAGCAACACAGAAAGAGCATCCTCCCATGTCAGGGATAAAAGTGTACAGTGTTCAGGTCCCCATGAAGAACCCTGTGGTGCCCTGCTTGTCACTTGCTTACAGATGGAATATAAAAAGTTTTGGATTGGAAGGCACCTCAAAGTCCAGAAATATGTTAGAAAAAGGATTACTCCATGATTTGCCCAGGAACTGAATTCCTGCCCAAGAGCCTGCTAGGTGCTGGTGGTGCAACCTGTATTTCACCTGGGACTTCATTTGTTCCTCTCCTTAATCTGCCAGACTTTTCTCAGCAACACTTCTTTTTCCCCTCCATCTTAAAATTTAATGACTTGGTTAAGACTAAGTATTCCTCAGTATATTTTAGATCAGACATTTGGGAATGCCTTCTTCCCACCTTTAGTACACTCATCAGTTGTACATCTCAAAGGATTATATTCCATGTTGGCTGCTATGAGGCTGTGCTGTTCTAAACCTTAATATGTAAAAAGCTACTGGAAGTAATTGCAGATAAATCTACTGCTAGCCAAGGAGTAAATGTAAAAAGCAAAGAAACAGAAAAGATATACAAATTCACTTTAAATGGTACAAAAAGAGTAGCAAGTCTATGTGCAGGGTACAGAAGACATGTGGCACTTGATCTAATCAGTACCTTCCTGTTGAAATCTTTTATAAACAAATTATATACTTATTTTTTTTCTTCTTCTGCCTTTCTAAATTTTATTTTATTTATTTCCATTTTTTCACAACATATTTTTTACCTGTAAAGCCTTAGATGATGATAATTGTGATGATTATTCCTAGCTTTATTTTACTGTAACTAAAGTTCTTCAGCTCCCAGAGCAGGCACATTTCATTAGTTGTTCTCTGTGTTCCTTATGTAAACATAAGGAAAAACTATTTCACTGTGAGGGTGATGGAGCACTGGAACAGGCTGCCCAGAGAGGATGTGGAGTCTCCTTCTCTGGAGACATTCAAGACAAATCTGGACATGTTCCTGTGTGACCTAACCTAGGTGATCCTGCTCAGGCAGAGGGGTTGGTCTGTATGATCTTTTGAGGTTCCTTCCAACTCCTGACATTCTGTGATTCCATGGGATTCTGTGCTTCACTTCTTGAGCATGTTATAATTGCATCCCAAATTCTCTTATCTGTTTGTAGGCATTACTCTTTCAGGAATGACTCCAAATCTGGTTTTATACAGCAGCCAGAGCACTGCAAATGCCTTCCAGCTGGGGTACCGTAGATATTACAGTTTCTTTAAGTTAAATAACTCACAGGAGTTGGGAGCTGTGGACAGATCTTGGATTACACATTCAAACCTTGGAGGCAGATATTTGCCTTCTCTGGGTTTCTGTGCTGAGATTTGAGTGTAAATAAGAGGAGATTTGATTACAGAAACTTCTTTCCAGTGAGACCTTTAGTAGTGACTTTTCAGAAGTGGACTCTGAAAAGATGTTTCTGTCCATAAGAGATGCTCTCCCCTTTTAAAGAGTGAAGAGTTAAATGCAAATTTTATTTAATGAGAAAAAATGTTCACATACAATATACAATCCAATCACACACCAGTCCAATCACCTGAAAAAGTAGAAAAGAGTTTGTGAGATGTAGTCTATCAAAAATTCTCTTGAGTCTTAACGTGCTGAATGTTTGATGCTGTTGGTAAACGGGAAATCTGGTAGTTGCAGGGAGGAGTTCCCTTGTGTCTATATCCATCTAGTTTAAAACTGTATATAAGGATATGCTGAATATTTAAGGTTCGATTAAGGCTACAATTAGATATTTGTTTTGGATTTTCATGCATTCATTTTGTGATGCCTGAGCTGCTGTCAGAGTTCTTGAATAGATTTTTTTGTACTCTGTCCACCTCTTTTCTGATTCAGCTGAAATGTGCAGACCTGGTGTCACTCTTTCTTCGTTTGAGTTTCATAAATATAGCTAGAGGTGCCCCTTTTACTCTGAGGATGCCTGTCCTATGAATTTAAATAACAAACACTACAGGCAGATTGTCCAAAGTCACATTCACCTTGGACCACTCCCGTCCCACAGAGGAGTACACATCTGCTGTGGCTGAAATTGGATGGAAGTGATCCAGAACTTCAGGTTACCCAAACCAGAGACATAGACAATTAGCAATAGCAATCCAGCTAATTTTGTGCCACCAGTGTGTACTCAGGCAACTTCATGAGAAGAACATGTCGGGACCTTTCTGGCTTTGCAGTGTTCCAAAATAGGTTTTGATGGTGTGGTGGCTGTCCAACTCCTCAGTCTTTATTGTCATGTATTCTGTAGTTAGAGAGGCTGCCTTTGCACTCCTTCATGCCAAAGACTCCTTTTATTTGGAGGACCAGTCAAGCTGGTCAGAATTGCTGAGATAAGAATAAATCTATCTACCTATGCAAAACCTGCAGTGGAACAGATTTTTTTTTTCCTGTTAATGAAAATACTAATTATTTGAAACACAGAGCAGAGCACTTGGTGTAACCACTGTGGAAGTTTCCTTGTAAAATGCAATGTATGGACATGTAAGGAGACACAGTCTGTGCTCAGAAAGGGTATAGAAGACACATGCATATATGCACATGCAGGAGAGGTGAGAGGCTCTAAGTGCAATTGGAAAGAAAAGATATGGGAAATATGGGAAAAGCACTCATGAGTTGAGGAGTACATGGTGCTTGTCCTTCTCTAGCGCTTTACAGGAGATAACTGGGCAAGGGTGTATGCCTGTGAGGGGCCAACAAGGCATGGGAAGGAGCCCAGAAAGCAGCACTTGCAATAAGGTGAAATGTAGATAAAAGAGAGCATTTTGTTGATGTTATGTAAGCAGTAAAGTGGCAAGATGAGGGCTCAGCACATACGTGCTTTGGAGAAGTTTGTGCACTGGAGCTATTTGTGAGGAGACAGTAAGATCTAATTTGTTTGAACTCTACCATCTGTGGTGTAATTGCCTTATTGCCACTGGGATTTATATGAGTAAATGAACGTTAGGAAGGGGAAGAATACTAATAATAGGGTTTTATTTTATATAGGACTATCTCTGTTCATATGTGTAAATCATATCAAAATAAGTCAATTAAAAAGTATTTTATATAGGATTATTACTTTTCAGCTGTGAAAATTTTATATATATATATTAAAAAATAGGTCAATTACAACAAAAGTTCTACTAAGGAGCAAAAAACCACACTATCATAAAAAGAATCTGATTGCTCTCTAATTACAAAGAATAAAAAAAAATAGCAACGTCAGTTCTAAGATGCATCTTCAACAGAAGAACAAAAATAAAATTGAAAGCTGACATCTTTCTTTTACAAATAGTTCCTCTAAAAGCTGCTGGTTTGACAAACTTCCAAACTGACATCTTCTATTTATACATAAAGCCATTGCATTTTTTTCCCCCAGCTGATATTTGGTAACAAGGCACTTAGCAGATGGTATGCCAAGTTGGATCACTTCTTTTGTGATATTTGAGTGTGTTTTTTAAAGCCCTTTCCCATTAAAAACTGTGTGTCTTGTCCTAGAATGGCTACCACTGTGATCACAGAGACACTGCTTCATTTTCACAAACCACAGAATCACAGAAACTCCTGAGCTGGAAGGGACCCATAAGGATCATTGAGTCCAACTCCTGGCTCCACACAGGACCAGACAAGTCAGAGCAGGGGACTGAGTGACTGAGTGCATCATCCAGACGCTGCTTGACCTCAGCCAAGCTGGGTGCTGGGACCACTTCCCTGGGGAGCCTGTTCCAGTGTCTGACCACCCTCTCAGGAAAAACCTCTTCCTAACATCCAACCTAAACCTCTCCTGTCTCAGCTTCATGCCATTCCTTTGGATTCTATCCCTGGTCTCCAAAGAGAAGAGATCGGTACCTGCCCCTTCACTCCTCCTATTCAGGAAGCCGGAGACCACAATGAGGTCTCCCCTCAGCCTTCTCTGCTCCAGGATGAGCAAATGCAGGGACTTCAGCCTCTCCTCACAAGACTTCCCCTCCAGGCCCTTCTCCATCCTCGTTGCCCTCCTCTGGACACTCTCCAATAGTTTTATGTCCCTCTTGTCCTGTGCTGCCCAAAACTGTGCCCAGTGCCCAAGGTGAGACCGCCCCAGTGCAGTGTAGAGCAGGACAATCCTGGACTGGCTGGCCATGCTGCCCTTGATGCTCCTCAGGATAAGGTTGGCTCTCCTGGCTGCCTGGGCACACTGCTGGCTCATGTCTAACTTGCTGTGGAACAAGACCCCCACAAAATCTCTCTCAGCTTGCTGTGCCAGCCAATCAGTTAGTCTGCTGTTGATGATAGGCAAAGTGAATTTCTTGTAATAGACAGCATTTGAACATTTTCACATAGATTGAGACACTTGGGATATACATGTATATGGTCAATTTAGCATTGCATTGAGGACAGACTGCTACTCTGAAGTGTTTCACCTACACATAATGCACATAAGTGTTGTCCCAAAGTTGGCCTTCAGTAAAGCAGCAGAGAATGTTGAAATTACAGAATCACAGAATATTAGGAGCTGGAAGAGACCTCAAAAGATCACTCACTCCAACCCCCCTGCCCAAGCAAAATCATCTAGAGTAGATCACATTACGTGTCCAGATTGGTCTTGAGTGTCTCCAGAGAAGGAGACTCCACAACCTCTCTGGGCAGCCTGTCCCAGTAATCTGTCACCCTCACAGTGAAAAAGTTCCTCCTTATATTAAGATGGAACTTTCTATGTTCCAGTTTGGAACCATTTCCCCTTGTTCTTATCACTGACCATCACTGAGAAGAGCCTGGATTCATCCTCTTGACACTCACGCTTTATATATTTATAAACGTTAATGAGGTCACCCCTCAATCTCCTCTTCTCCAAGCTGAAGAGACCCAGCTCCCTCAGCCTGTCCTCATAAGGAAGATGTTCCACTCCATCATCTTGGTGGCCCTGTGCTGGACTCTCTGTAGGAGTTCTATGTCCTTCCTGAACTGAGGGGCCCAGAACTGGACGCAGTATTCCAGATGCAGTCTCACCAGGGTAGAGTAGAGGGGGAGAACAATCCCTCTTGACCTACTAGCCACCCCCCTTGTAATACAACCCAGGATGCCATTGGCCTTCCTGGCCACAAGGGCACATTTGCGGCTCATGGTCATCCTGCTGTCCACCAGGACCCCCAGGCCCCTCTGACCTGCACTACTGTCTAACAGGCCAGTTCCCAACCTATACTGGTACCTGGGGTTGTTCCTCCCCAGATGCCAGACCCTACATTTGCCCTTGTTCAATCTCATTCAATTTCTCCCTGCCCAGCTCTCCAACCTGTCTAAATCCTGTTGAAGGTCTCCTTTCTATAAAAATCCTGCTGCTGTCATTAGGTCTCATAAAACCAGTTCAAGGCAATTGAATAGAAAAACTTTGTGGAATTCAACTGTGTGTCAGCTATGTCCGACTTTGTTTCTTCAGCTTCCGTCCACTTTCTGCATTTGAACTGGCAGCTGCAGGGAAGCTGTGCATCCTGTCATCATGGTGCACATTGAGTAACTTGGTGGTAGTTTCAGAATTTGCAAAGGCTACGTGAAATTTCTGCAGGACATTGTGATGTAGTGGAAAACAAGGGATGACTGAGTTTTGTGTCCTTCTGCTAATAGGTTATAGACTGAACTTTGCCTAGCAATGCTTCCCAGGAGAGATTATATAGTGAATAATTGCTAATCTTCTGTCATTACATTAAAAACATTATTATCTTTCACTGGAATCATCCGTTCTGATAGAGCATGTCACAGGTTTTGTTTTGGTTTTATATCAGACTCCTGATAAGATACGAGATATTCTATACCTTTGGACGAAGTACACAACAAAAAAGGAAAGATGGAGACACACAAAGACCTGATGCTTGTGGGAATCACAAGATAACAGCTCTTCTTTGATTGACTTCCGCTGTCCAATTAGTGCTTATTTCACAGGGGAGTAACTCTATGATGTTTGCCCAGTGACTGTGGTAATTAAATAGGCTTTATCCATTTGCTTTCATGTAGGTAGGTAGCACCAATGGAGCTGTTCACAAAGGACTAGCAGAGCCCAAAGGAGACAAGCACCCCCCTGGACCAGCCATGGGAGACGAGGAACACCCATGGGTAGCTCAGATGGCTATAAATCCTTCCTGATGTCTCTGATGTCAGTGCAGTTTCTCACATATCATATCTTAATGTACTGATATTAGTGAGATCATTTCAGGGGGGTGGGGGGTTTGTTCCCCCCACTCCATTCCTACAGTATCCAAGTAGTACCATATTAGATAGTGATTTTAAAACCAAATCCACTGCCATCAAGTCAAAGTATCAATTGATATCCTAACTGCCTTAAGTCCCTCCAAGACAGACTAATTCAAACTGACTGGCAGTCATTAACATTCAGTCCTTACTACTTCAGGCATTATCAGGATCCAGTAATAAATCAGTCTTAATCAGAGTCATCCTGGAAAATGGACAATTGTCTCTGATGACTAATATCCTGGCTGCAAACAATTTCATGGGAGATTTTGCTAAGTATTGTTTAGGAAATTAAGTTTTTCTTAGTCCTTCACTGAATGAACATTTACACAGACTGCCCTTTAAAAGAAAGGAAAAAAGAAAAGTTTAAAGAAGCAATATCTTCATTATATCATGCTTGAAGCAAAATACTGTTTCTGAAGTTTTTATGTGGACAAAAATTCCAGGTTGGTTTGTCCAGAAGTTTGCCTGTTCCCTGGACAAATGTAAAGGATGGTAAAGACAGTGGAAAAAAACTTTAGAAAAAAACATCATAAAACTGAGAGCTTTCACTTATACTTGATATATATATTCCAGCAGATAAATACAATTAGACATTCTGGTATAGAAATAGTTTGGTGTTGATCAGCCCGTATGTTTAAGCATATGGGGCTAGTGTCTTAACAGCTGAGTTTTCTCATTTTCTACTTTCTGCTAAATCTTGTGTTTAGGAAGAAAAAAGTCTCCATATTCTCAATTCAATACAACTTGATGTAAATAATTTCAGAACAATAGAAAGGCTTTTGCTGTCATGAACGTTGACTTGCTTGAGTAGGAATCTCTTAAACCAATTAAGGTAAATACTCTTAGCCTGAATGAATTGTGAAGAGACTTCAGTATGGCATACAACTGCCTGGTTCTGTCTGGACATCACAACTACTCCTGTTACTGTGTCTACCTAGTCTATGAGGTCAATGTTGAAAAGCTGGAAATATTCTTAGTCCCCGTATCCTCTCAAATTTCAGTACTGTCCATTACTGAACTATTTTTTTCTTTTCATATCCATTTGGGATACAGAAGTATTCTCTTGGTGCTCAAGACAAGGCTCAGGTCTGCTGTATTTAGTTTAACCCCCATTCTTTGTGGGTGTCCCCATTCTCTGGGGGTACAACCTTTGGGGGTACTTTTCAACTTTGGTGGTTGAAAAGCTGGACATGGAGCAAGTCCAGAGGAGGCCACAAAGATGATTAAGAGGCTGGAGCACCTCCCTGATGAAGACAGGCTGAAAGAGTTGAGCTTTTTCAGCCTGGAGTAGTGAAGGGTCCAGGGAGACCTTACAGCAGCATTTCAATATTGAAAATGGGTTTAGTAGAAAGATGAGGAGAAACATTTTTTTCAGGGTCTGTTGTGCTAGGACAAGAGCTAAGGGTTTTAAACCAAAAGAGAGTAGATATAAAGAAGAAATTCTTTACTGTGTGAGTAATGAGGCACTGGGAAAGGCTGCCCAGAGAGCTGTTAGGTGCCCCTTGGAAACATTCAGGTTCAGGTTGGATGAGCCTTGAGCAACATTATCTAATTGAAGATGCCCCTACCCCATTGCAGGGGGGGTTGGACTAGGTGACCTTTAAATGTCTCCCAAACCAAACTGTGATCCTGCTCAAGTCCTCTGTTGTCACCATTCCAATTCCATACCTACGAATATTAGGAGGGATTGAATATTGACTATAAAAATTGTAAGAAACTGTCTATCATAAGAGGACTTGATAGCATGACTTCTAGAAATCTAGAAAGCACAAAATAAAATTGAAAAATGTATACATAGATTTCCACTTTTTTACACAATCTTACAAATTTTGGTGAACATGGTTTTTGTACTGACAAATTGGTACAAGATCTGTTTGAAGGGACAGGACTTGTCTAATTGTCACCAGTGTTTCCACTGAAACTCTTAGCCTGTGAATCTGCTTGAAGTTGTTCAACTGAAACAGTCTGTTTCATGACATTATAGCTGCATTTTTACAATTCTCACAGAAGTATTTATGTCTTGAGGAAGCTTTCTTTTTGCAAACATGATTGATGTTTTGAGATGTTTTGGATATTTTCTTTCTGTTTCGGGTGGAAAAGTACTAAAAATTTTCAACTCTATTTTTTATTTTCATTAACTACCTTGCTCTCAGTTGAATACAGCAGTCCATATCTTGATTATATGCTACAGAGTGGATTTTGGGAGCAAAGGAATATTTTTTACTATGGTGGGTGTGTATGTCTCAGTGCTAAAGACTATTGTTGGTTGTTGTGTCATAAATATATATAAAAAATAGCAAATTAGCTATCTGAGATGACTGAAAGGCATGAGAAGTGGCATCTTTGTATTTGTTATAGAGACATCACTCATTATTTATTTATTGTAGGGTCAGGAAGCTGCTTATATGGCTTGTGTGTAAACTGGGATTCTGGAAAATCTGATTTAAATTCTCAGCTCTGCAAAGATGTAACAACTGGGGCAATTGGTTTAGGTGGGGATTTATCCCCACGTCACTTTAGCTTCTACCTGAGGTGCCTATTCTGGCAGATAAGCTATTCTGTGTTAACCCTGCAGACAGAGGATTCAGAAGCTGGCTGAACCCAACTAAGGTACAATTTGATTTTGAGATGCACCTGCTTCTCTCTGTTGCCTACAGAGGGGCCTCCAACTCTTTCTGGTTAAGCAGAGAAAATCCAGACCTTCATATGTTGATTTTCCACTTGCAGAAGGAAACCATTTCCATTCCTTCATGTGTTTTGTAAGTATAGACTGTTGTCCGTGATTTTGTAAGTCAACACTTCTGTCTTTGAACTTGAGCAGAAAATGGCATTATCAAAGTACCTGCAAACAAGGGAAGGAAATGTCTGTGTGTGTAACATTAACCTTTAAGTCATGCCAATAGAATTCTTAAGCGAAATCTCAAAAAATATTTAATTGGAACCTTTTTCTGTCCCCACTTGCTGCCTAAGGCAAAGGTAACACTCACCATTATACAAATGTCTGAAAAGCTAACCCATTGCATTTATTTACAAGTCCATGTTAAACTGATTGCCCTTCCTCTGTGCAGCTCGGGAATTATACACATCATCTGATCCTAATGGTAGATCGGTACACTGCCAGCAGTGACATCGTTTACTTCAATGTTTCTATTAATGATAAATTTAGCCAGCTAAAAGGATGAAGCATGTGCCCTCAGGTTGATGCTAAATTGAAATTACCACTTAGTCTGCAATGAATTGCCTACATTTTGATTAATAGGCTAAATTCCAGAGCTGACCTTTTCAAAATTACCGAATTACTAAATCCTGAGACAGACAACAGAGTTCCTCTTACAAGGAGAAGTGTATTATGCAAACATGTAGGGTCACTTAGAGGAGAATCCAGTTCTTGGTACCTCATAACCTGTACACACAGGTGTTAGCCAAGGTGTCACGTCAATCCATCTCTGTGGTTTATAGCTGCGGGGTAGTGCTTCTCCACTGCCCCAGCACTTCCCGTGCTGCAGTCACACAGAGGTGTGGAGGTGTAGCAGGTGGTTCTGTGTCACCTTGTCTTGTTTCAGTACCTAAATTAGCAACACATCCTGTTTCTATAAAACCCCACCCTGAGCTCTGAACTTTCCCACTTGGATGCAGTAGCACCCACACTAGCTGAAGTGTCTCTCAATAATGCTGTGCTGTAGATAGTATCTTCAGTCAGATTAGGGGTCTCTGCTTGTCCCTGTTGAAGACTCAATTCAGAGTGGAAGGTTCTAGCCCCCAAAAAACAGATTAAAGCACTTCTTGTGCTTTGTATACATACTGTGTAGAATTCACTGAATCACAGCACCACTGAGGTTGAAGACACCTCTGGAGGTGTCCAGCCCCCAGCTCAAAGCATCGTTAGCTTGAAACATTGCTTAGGGCTGTGTCTCCAGGCTCC
Organism: Heliornis fulica; assembly: GCA_013399135.1. NCBI lineage: Eukaryota > Metazoa > Chordata > Aves > Gruiformes > Heliornithidae > Heliornis > Heliornis fulica. Next base: position 500,617 of record VXBZ01012599.1, on the reverse strand, counting down.
GCAAGGTCTCTGGGTAACCTGTCCCAGTGTTTGAACACTCTCCGAATAAAAGTTCGTACTTACATTTCAGTGGAAAACAGGAGACTGTTTTAACATAACAGAAAAGGTTGTAAACACATCTTTCTATGCTGGTGTGTTCCTGAAGAGGTGTTTTCAAGACCCAAATATTTTCTTATACAATAAATGAATGTGAGAGACAGAAGAAATAGTCAGTGAATGAACAGATCATGAGTCACTTCTGTTGACTTCTGTTGAGCACTGGTGTAAAAAATGGTTTGATTCTGCTCTGGCAGTGGTGGAATTAAGGTGCTTTGAATGACAAAATAACATAGTATGATGGATTGTTTTCTAAAATTAAATACCCATATCCCACATGGCATCTTGCACTATTCCAGTTTTGTCCACAAATGAAGTCTTAAGATGAACAGATATTGGATGATAATTTGCAATCAGCTAAGTCTTAGGAAAGCTGCAATGTCTTCGTGATGAAACTAAAAATGTAGGTAATGGTAAATTATTGTAATTCTGACAGTTTGGATTGGAAAGAAAAGTAATTGTTTCCTAAAGAGGTCTGAAAGACCCTGGGAAAGGACAATTCTATTGGCCTTGGCACAGAGAAGGGGATTGCATGGAAGGAACCAATGGACAAGGTTTTACTTTTTACTATCTTTTACTTTGTAAAAAATAGAGGAATTTTGTTAAAGAAATAAAAAAATCATGCCATAAAGTAAAATATATAGCTATAATAAAGTAGGAAAGTCTTGGTCCAGAGCTACAGTGTGATGTAATGCAAATACTTGAGGCCTTGCAATGTGAAAGTTTTAGATAAAATGCATTAATATTATCTGAGAAGGTTTTCTGAGTAACAAAGTCAAGTTGTGTTTCAGTGTGGTGTCTGGTTGCAGAACAGAAGCTACCAAGGAAAAATGGAAAAAAAGACCAGTTATAAAAAGCAGCATGTGAAGGAGGGAGGCTGGTGAGGAAGGAACAAAGAGCTGCAGTGCCATGCAACACAGCCAGGCACAGCACCTGGGATGCTGTGGGATGGACCCGGAGCCCGCGAGCATTCGGGTGTCGGCAGGATCTGGGGTGGGAAACCTCCATCTGCCTTTGCAGTTCCTCCATCCAAAAAGAAGGTGCAGGAATGTGTTGTGGTATTGTGTGCAAAGGAAAGGGTAGCTGGTTATTTTGTGTTGTCATTTTTATTTCCTTGTCTTCATTTTCTCTCTTCCCTCAGGAGGATATTGTTCTTTTAAGTAATTTGAGAGTCAGAGGGAAGGAAATATCACTCACTGAATGTGCCAAGACTTGAATTTTTCCATGTTTTTAAGTGCAGGCTCAGGCTGATGTTTATTACCCACCCTTAGAAACTCAACCCAGCTTTGGCTCCTGCCCTCAGTGCTGAGCAGAGTGGCTACACGCCACAAACCAGATTATTTCTCATGAATCATTCTTACAGATTTGCATGTCAGTTGGGGATAGAGCCAGAGGACAGTTTGTCACTAAAAGCTTTTTTTTTTCTTTTCATCTTCTCATTGACAAAACACATGAAGTGAGACTGACCAAAGCAGCTCATGAAATCATGTTTAATCCAACATAAAGATGTTCTAAAAATGTTTTTCCAAAAAATTTCAATGTTTCATTTCAATAGTTTTACAGTTAACTCCATAGCAAAGTGAAAGCTGCTACTCCATGAAATGAAACAGGCAACAAAACCCAAAACTTTTTTGTTACACGACTTGATTCTGAACCTCCGCTTCAGCGAGTGAAACAGGATTCGATCAATCATTTCCACTTTACTGCACTCAGCCGACATCGCTGGATGTGCCCTGACAAACAATACCGAGTCACATTTTCATCTGCAGTTCACTATGATTCACTGGGCCCTGCCTTTAGACACTGTCTGTTGTTCCTTAGATTTCCTTTAGAAAAGTTATACCCATTGTAGGAAAGATTATTCTACTTTTGGCTGGATAAAGAGTCCCCCAAAAGAGTGAAGGTTTGACACAGCTCGTCCAGCTGTGACTCTGGCTCTGCTTTCGGTCTGGGAAGCTAATTCACGGAGAGAATCCAGGAAAGTGCAGTCTGCACTGGGGATGGAAATGGGCTGAGGGAGACTGGGACCGTCCTGCGTTTTCTTCAGGCTCATCTGTCCAGTTTGGGATTTGTAAGAGCTAAAATCAGCAGAGAATTTCTGTGATTTCTGTGAATTCTGTAGCTTCTGTCCAGTGTGCTCACTCTGAATGTCCAAAGTGCTGCAGCCCCGACCCTGTAAGCAGCTGATTCCCCTCAGTGGCTCTGCATATCCCACTGTCCTACATCAACCCTTCCGCACTTCCCACACCTCGGAGACTCCTCTCAGTATCTTCCATGGCTGCAGCTTCAGATGCAGTGTGTTGGCTTCCTCAGACACCTCCAGCCCTGCAGCTTTTTCCCCTTGTTTTGCCTCACTACTCTCCCTTTCAGGCATGTCATGACTTCACTCTGATGATGAAATCTTACTACCCCCTTTGGCAATTTTTGTGGTCCCGCAGCAATCTTGGGCAACATACTCTAGGTAATCCTGCTGTAGCAGGGGGGGTTGGACTAGGTGGTGTCCACAGGTCCCTTCCAACCCCTATGAATCTGTGAATATGTCCTCCACCGTTGTATCACTGCCCTTACACATGACTGGGTTATGTGTACAATAGCAGGCAGTGCAGACCAGCAGAAACAGATTTATAGAGTGAAGCAGTTGTTGCTGAGGATGCAAAAACCTCCATGTATACATTTCAGAGTGTTTTGCTTTTCTCTAGCTTGTCTAGTCCAAGAGACTGTGCATGGCTGGAGTATGTTCTTGTGCCTGTAAGAAAGCCGGGGAAGAGCTGTTCACAAGGGCATGTAGCAATTGGATGAGGAGTACTGATTTTAAACTGAAAAAGGAGAGATTTGGGTTAAATATTAGGAAAAAGTTCTTCACTGTGAAGGTGATCAATCACTGGAACCGGTTGCCCAGAGAGGTGATGGAGGCCCCATCCCTGGAGATATTCAAGGTCAGGCTTGATGGGGCTCTGAGCAACCTGATCTAGTGAAGATGTCTCTGCTTACTGCAGGGGGATTGGACTAGATGACCTTTAAAGGTCTCTTCCAACCAAACACATTCTGTGATTCTATGTTGATGGTATCTTGGTATTGCATTTCCATGTTCAGTTTCAGAGAAAAATCCCACTGCTTGCTCTTATACCCTTTGCAGAGCAGGGTAATGAAGAAGCTAGTGTAGATGCCTCCCCAGAAGCCTCCCCAGCACTCCTTCCTGAGAGAGGAGTGAAGACTGAAACCAAGCCTTGTTTCTCTATGCCAACACTGCAATACTTCGGCTGCTGTATAACTAGAAGGAAGCAAAGTTGACAGCTTATTCCTCAGTAAGGGAAAACCTGAACGTGCTGAACTGAAGCTGGTTTTGCTATTGAAAGCCCTGCAGTTGTCATAAGGCTCTTACCAAGAGAGGAGCTGCAGATTATTGGAGCAAGCTCTTGATGCATGCTCCCCATAGAGGGCTGTCCCCAGCTCAGGTGGTATTTGTCATGAGGCCAGTTGTGCAAGGAGCACAGTGTGGAAAAAACATGCATCAGGAGATTGATTAGAAAATCTCCTTTCAAGGGCAAATAATTGAGCAGAATCATGACATTTGGTTTTATGTAAGAATCATTCTCCAGTCTCCGTTCTTATTAGACATCAGATCTCTTTGGGGGAAAAAGAAAAGGGGGGAATTTAGCAAGCAGCTTGTGATGTTCCTGCTACATTTGCAGAAACTTTTGGTTCCTTCTGTACTTTCAGATCACACTCAATTTTTACTGAGGAATACGGTCCTGTGCTGAGTGAGAAATAGATACCGCTGATTGTGTTGTAAGCTGCTGAGATAATGTTCTTCTCTACCATGAGATGCTGTACTCAGAGAAAGGATTGAATCTCATGTAGATATGCAGCACAGCGTTGTTCGTCACCTAAGTCAATGAAACACAAGGTACATGGGATGGTGGTCATGAAGCCTGACTCGGTGGACTGCGCTCCTCGCCCTTGCAGCATCCCTGCTAACTGATGGCCTTCTCTGAACCACCAGCAGAAGGCAGTAACAGTGCAAAGAATTTCAACAGATCTTTATCATTAATCATATAATCATAGAATTGTCTTGGTTGTAAGGGACCCTTTAGATCATCAAGTCCAAACATCACCCTAACCTGCCATCCACTATTAAACCATGTCCCTCAGCACCACATCTAACCATCTATTAAATACCTCCAGGGATGGAGACTCCACCACCTCCCTGAGTAGGCCATTCCAATGCCCAACAACCCTCTCTGGGAAGAAGCTTTTCCTAAATCCAATCTAAACCTTCCCTGACGTAAGTTGATGCTATTTTCTCTTGTTCTATCACCCATCACTAAGAAAAAAAGGTCAGCCTCTGCCTCTCCACACGTGATTGGGATCATCCCAAATAGTCAAGGGACTTGCCCTTCAGAAGCACCTGTTTTGCACTGCTGGCTCCAGAAGGGGAGCGACCGTCCTTTTTAAAGTAGACACTCCACATTCAGAGGGGTAATGTTAGGACAGGTTCTTCCCACCCCCAGAGGCAGAGGGGATGTATGCGCTGTACAAAACCAGAAGAATCATCTAACACTTATTTTTGGTGATAATTAGTGAAGCCTCTTGTTTTTTGTTGGTTGTTTGTTTGATGAGGCTCATTAGAGGCTAGCTGAAGGCTGCCAGCTCCTTCCGCACGGAGTGCTGAGCGGGCGTTCAGCTGCGCTGGAGAGGCTTGGCTTCAGCCAGCGCCATGTGCACGCATCGAGGCCGGATGTTTACTTCCCTTCATGATGGCTTTGCTTTGTCTAGTTGATTGTGGACTTGATTTTTACAAGTACTATAAAAAAAAAATTAAAATCCACCCAACATTCTTGATCTCAGCTGGATTCTTGCAGCTGTGGGAAGGGGAGGAGGCAGGGAAGCAAAGACTCCATGTTTTCAAGAGTAAAAATCTCCTACTCCGTAATTTGTGCTGATTGCTGTCTGATACTTAAAGAAGGAGTTAATTAAGGTTCAAGCTCCATTTGTTTCCTTTCACTGTAGAGCACAGCTATTTTTATTTTGTTGTCTTCCTGTTTGGTGCCCCATTTGTGCTTGCATTAAAGACACACCTTGTTGCCTTTCCCAGGAGGTGGCCACGGTGTCTCTCTTTCATAATGAGAAAAATCTGGTTTACCTTTAAGGTTATAATGCCAAATGCTCAGAGGGTAAGGAGGAACATAGGGATCCCAGTTACCCACTTTGATTTTTAGGGGAAATGACTACATGTGCATAGTGCACAGCTGTTCCACTACAGAGGGAAAGCTTACACACACGTGTATGTACAGATGCCCTCACTGACCTTATTACAGTAGTTTCCTGGAAAGCAGAAGGATGACAAATTTTGGCACCAGTTCTGAATTATGGTGTACAGGGTGTTTCTCTGGTGAGAAACCTTTTTCTCTTCAGCCTCCTACTACACTCTCTCCACCAGCTTTTGTACCAGTTTCTAACTCCCATCTTATTCCCCATCCCTTTTTCTGTTTCTGTCCATCCTTCCTTCTTCCAGGCCTTCACCCACCCTTCTGTCCCACCTCTTAGTTTACATTTATTTTGCATGCTGCCAGCTGCAGGAAACACAAAAAGTGCAGAAGAGGCAGTTTCATCTTCTCACTCCTGGAGTTTTTCTCATGAAAAGCCCCTGAAGGAGAAGGAAACACAGGTGAAAGTCATGCTTTCCTGCAAGATACTCTGTACAGAGTAGATTCACCCAGCACATAGGGACAAACCCTACAGTAGGTTCAACCACACATTGAAACAAAAAAAAAAACAAACCACACATCCAGCATTAAAACTCAACCCTAGAAAAGATATAAATAAGAACTGTGGAAGTTTAAATCATGGCTGATGTTTCTTGTTTTTTCATGGGAAGGGTAATATATATGGTCACAGTATTTCAAAGGACACCCCCC
>VXBZ01012599.1:453138-489234 GCA_013399135.1 Heliornis fulica | reverse complement strand
TGGACTCTTTCAAGGAGTTCTATGTCCTTCCTGAACTGAGGGGTCTGAGAACTGGACACAATATTCCAGGTGCAGTCTCACTAAGGCAGAGTAGAGGGGGAGAAGGACCTCTCTTGAACTATTAGCCACACCAATGCACCCCAGGATGCCATTGGCCTTCTTGGACACAAGGGCACATGATATGTGTCCAACCTATACCAATACCTGTGGTAGTTCCTCCCCAGATGCAAGACCCTACACTTGCCCTTGTTCAATCTCATTCAATTTCTCCCTGCCCAGCTCTCCAACCTGTCTAAATCTTGTTGAATGGCAGCACAACCTTCTGGGGTGTCAGCCACGCTGGCAGCTTTGTGTCATCAGCAAACTTGCTGACTGCACTCTATTCCTTCATCCAGGTCATCAATGAATATATTGAATAACCCTTGAGGGACTCCACAGCACCTTAATTTGTTCAATTTAAACATTAACTTCTAGAGAGGGTTGAATTACTTGCAGATGAAATGTGGGTCTCAAATGGCACTTTTGTTCTAACAGTCAAGTGCTCCTTAAAAAAGCTGAGTAGCCAGTGTTAAAACTTAGCAAAATCTTAGGAAAACATTACTAATGGTTTCTTAATTGTTTTCTGTAGTACATAGAGTATGAATCATAGAATCATTGTAATGTCTACATTGGAAAAGACCTTTAAGATCATCAAATCCAACCCAGCACTGGCAAGTCCAACCACTAAACCGTGTCCCTGAGCACCGTCTACATATACACACCTGTGTTAGATCACTGGTATGGGCCTTCTATAGGAAAGAGCCTCACTGGACACAAAGACTATATCATGTATCAAAGAAAGAAATTATGGTTTAAAGTGATTCTTTAGTGGAATATCAGACATCAACATACTCTTGGACCAGCAAAGGTAGAAAGACAGAATGGTAATAAAAGCAAAATGAAAAAATGCTGGAACAAGAAATTTCACTTTAAGAGAAGAAAAAAAAGAAAGACCAGGAAAATGCAAAGCAAACTGGGGATTTTTTGTTAGAGCTGCATTGCTCATACTCTGTAACTTAGAGAGAATTCTCTGTTATCACCTTGTAGTCTGGGGAAAGGCTAATTTCCCACTTCAGGCAATTAAATTAATCCTTGGTTTGCACTTGGTCTTCATTTCCTTAACTGCACAATGCCATGAATTGGTATCAGCCCAAGTTGCTTGTATCAACTTACTCATCTGAAAGGGGCACCAGCTTTCAACTCAAATCCTCTTCGTAAATTATCCTAGTACAATTATCTTACAAGAATAGCATAATTTTATGCTCAGCTAATGTTTGGTTTTTGAAATGTGTTTGGATGTGTGTGCAGTGTCAATGTTTGCTGAATTTCATCAGGAAATGCAAAGATGGATTTATTACCTGAATCATTAGGTTTATATTTTTTTAGTCATTAGCTGTTCCTACTGAGAATATTTTTTTAAAAAATAGTTGTTTCCCACACAGAGGAGAGCTAACATAGTTAGCAGAACCATGGGGAGCAAGGTGGATCATCCTGTGGGCCCCAATCCAACATCTAGTGGGGTGAAATGAGCCAGCCTCTCCCTTCTCCCCATGTGCCCGTGCCTTGAGCACGAATTATACAACTTGGATCTTCAGCAGGTTTCTCTGTGTTTCCTCTCAGCATTCTGGTGTGATTCAGCAGTTTCACAGAGGATTAGAGGTTGGCTGGTGTAAATGATCACTAGATAGTAAACTCAGATGTAAATATTAACACCCCATCCACCCATGTAGGTTGAGGGCCAGAGAAATGCCATGGGGTGTCTCAGAATATGTCTCCTAGAAGAGGACAGGCCTTGTGGTTGCTTTAGGACAATCGACCTTTTGCCACCCACAGAGATATGTAAATTCATAGAGGTGGGAGAAAAAGAAAAATACTTGTAGCTGTTGACACTGAAAGTAATGTGGGCAGAAAACTTTGTAACTCCCAAGCTGAAAATTATTTACAGTACAATTAAATCTGATGCTTCGACATCATCTAAATTCACTGATCCAAAGCCCATAAAATTTATAAACAGCTATCCCTATATAATCTCCATATCTCCCAAGAAGATATCTCACCTAAGGCTTTTTCATGCTTTAAAAAAGAATCCTCTAAAAAAAGATCTTTCTTGTTTTAAAACATTATTATTTGGCTTCCATTAGGGTAAATCTCAGCCAGCCAAACATAGTGCTCAAACCATTTAAAATCTTGGAAGTGGTTTTGTTTAAATTGTTGGTGCCTCTCATAGTTCAGCCTGGTTTCTATGTTTAGAGTAATTTAAACCACACATGTGCTACACGTGGCATTAGCTCAAGGGCATCAGAAAAATTCACTTTTTCAGTGTTTCCACATTTTCTGTCCCTTGTCAAATGCTAACTTCAGAATAAAGAGGTTGGAAGAATATGAGTAGGAACATGGTTAATACAGTTTAAAATTCTTGACTCCTGTAGTGCACAACTTTAAAGAGATGCGCCTTTAATAAAAACAAGATCAGTAAAAGTGCTGCATCTGATAATACAAAACAAAAAACAAAAAGTTTTTGTTTTTGTACAAAAACAAGCAAAAAAAAAGTAAAGAAAATAACAACTATTAACATCTGGACAGTGTAATTCAATAAGCAGCTGAATAAAATTGATAAAACACATCAAGTTTGGAATTTCTGTTTTTAACAAATATTGTAGAGCTCAAAATTTTTTGCCAAAACTCTTAGAGAAATTGTAGTCAGAATTGTAATTCTAAGGATTTCTTTCAAACTGTTTTTCTCCTTTAAGGAAGCCTTGGACTTCAAGTTAAAATCCAGTGGAGAGAATTTGAGTCTGACTGGAATCTGATGAAAGATGACAGAAACTAAGGGGAATTCTTAAATAGAAGTGTTGGATGAGAAGGTTTGCTACCAGACATCATCCTGTAGGTGAGCTGTATGTTTATAAAATGTGCTTTCTCTTTTATGTAATTTCATTATCTAAGCAATGTAGCTAAGCTTAGCAGCTTCTCAGAGCTTTATTAGTTTTTATCTTACCCCTTCAAAATAACGTACCTCATCAACTATGCAATCAAAAAGCAAATGTAAATACTGCACCCCATACCATTTCAGAGAATCCCATGTCATGGGTTAAGAGACTTTATGTGTGGAGATCAAATCCAGAGGCAGCTGCAGTTCTTGCAAGACTTCTGCCTGCTTGCAGTGTTCAGTCTGGAATGGGATTGTCCTTCCGACTTCTAATAACATATATGCTAGCTGATTGCTGAAAGGCAAATGATGGCTAAAGGGAGGAGGAGGAATGAGTAGAAAAAAAGAAAAGAGGACAGAAAATAGAAATGTATAGTTCATAGTTATTCTGTTTCTTCCTGTCCTTCTACATGCAAAGAGCAGCAGGAAAACAGTAACAGAATATCTTTGCTTTCTTGAACATAAAATGTCAAAGCCTGTGCAGCTGTTCACTAGCCAGGGGATGGTTCAGTCTCTGAATAAATCTGAATAAATCAAGAAATTCCCTATTCCAGGAAACATAAAATCATAAAATTGTTTCAATTGGAAAAGACCTTGAAGATCATTATGCCCAACCATTAACCCAGCACTGCCAAGTCCACCACTGAACCATGTCCTTGAACACCACATCTACATGCTTTTAAATACTTCCAGGAATGGTGACTCCACCACTTCCCCAGGTGGCCTGTTCCAGTGACTGGCAACCCATTTGGTGAAGAAATCTTCCCTAATACCCAGTTTAAACCTCCCCCAGAACAATTTGAAGTTGTTTCTTCCTGTCCTAACACTTGTTACTTGGGAGAAGCAACACAACTGGCTACAACCTTATTTCAGGTAGTTGTAGAGAATGATAAGGTCTCTCCTCAGCCTCCTTCTCTCCAGGCTAAAAGAAATCAGGTTCCCCTAGCTGCTACTCATAACACTCATGCTCCAGACCCATCACCACCTTTGTTGCCCTTCTTTCTACATGCTCCAGTGTCCTTCTTGTTGTGAGAGCCCCAGAACTGGACACGGTACTCTAGGTTTGGCCTCACCAGTGCCCAGTACAGGGGCACAATCACCTCTTTAGACCTGCTGGCCATGCTGTTTCTGATACATGTACTGAACTTTTTTATTTTAATTTTAATTTCTTTGAAACTGTGGGATCTTGATTTCTTTTAGAGATACTTTATTTGGATATCCTTTACGTTCATGTTTACCGACATGGGAGATTTGTGTGCATGTCTCCAGCTAAGAAGAACTTGCCCACAAGACCTCCTGTGACAGGTGGATCCTGGGGCCTGTGGCAGCATCAGTGACCGAGGTGGCGGTCGGGCATTGGCACTGTTTCAATTATTCATGCAGATGTGGCTATAACGTCCCACCTCAGCAATCACAATAACCGGCTCACTATGGCTGATAGATTCCCATGACCTGTGTGCACAGCGTGATGCTTCCACATTTAATGATATTGTTATCAGTCATCCCTGATGACCTCCTGTGTAGCCAGCCATTAAAACATGTCTGCCAACAGCAAGAGTTCTCCCAGACTCCTAAGAGTTCACCATTCCCCATCTCCAGCTACCACAGGCAGAAAGCTATTTTATGAACTGCAAAGTGGCAGTGGAGATCACAGTTGCACTTTATCTGCACTGCCTCAAATGTGTCACTTGCTTGGCTTACCAAGTGAGCATCTCACGTGGCTTAATGAAAGTCAGCCAAACTTGCCCGCTTCATATCAATAAATAGAGCAAAACCAGGACAAGGTCTTCATTTTCTCTCTCATTCTCTCTCCTGGGAACTCTTGAAGAATACATTAGGAACCACTTCAACATAAAATAACTCAAGTCCCACAGAGACAACTTCTTGCCTCATGTGATATTTCAGTGTCAAACTGTGGCACCTTCCTAGGTTGTGCTTCCAGCATAGTCAGATGGTGGAAAGGTCTCACCATGCGATCGGACATCTCTGCGTGGCATCAGGCCAGGGCTTCTGGTCTGCCCCTCCAGGGACCTCAACAGAATAACTCAAACAACCCGGAGACCCATCTAAGCTTTGGCATGTTTGCTTTTTATTTTTCTTCTGTTGGGATGACAAGAGCAAATGAACAATTACAGTATATTTTTGTCCAGCTGACAAATTATGTTAGCTCAATTTAGCCTAAGCACAATTTCACAGTCAAAGCCAAATCAAGGCAACCAAACAGGCTTATGTTTTCTAAAATTCATTAATCCTGTTTGTCTTTTCTGCCTCTCTAGATGATTATTATTCCATGTCCTCAGCCAAAGAAGAGAGCATGAACATTTTGATTTCACCTTTTTTTCTTTCTTTTTTCTTTTTTTTTCTTTTTTATATCTACAGAATAGTCTATGTTATAATTAGAGAAAGGAAATCCACTGACTGACCAAACGCAATTAAGGTATACAGCTCATTTGGAAATAGGATGTGAATTTAAATAAAGCTCAGCATTGTGGAAGCTGCTTCCCTCTGATGGACACTTCAGTTTTGGATATAAAGAAAAAAGCTAATTATTACTCTTCACTTAGCTCTGCTCTTAACACAGGTATCTGTTTAGAGTCATTACCAAACTGCAAGGAAGTACGAATGGGTTTTTTCTGAAGCTGAAGAATACCAAAAAATGCCAGAGAATGAAAGAATGAAGAGGTATGAATCAAGGCGTATTTTTCTCAAAGTCCTATACTGATTCCCTAGGGAACAGGATCCAGCATAAACATCTGTACACGTGGGGAGGTGCCAAGAGCTAATCATTACACGATAACTGTGCAGAGAAATGTTGTTGAAATCCCAGACTGCTCCAGTTTTTAGAAGCTTGAGGCAGGACAGAGACCCATGAGAGCCTGAGTTTTGTGAGCAGCCTATCCACAGAGCTGAATGTACACTGGCTCGTTGTGGTCTTCAGTTCACTGCAGAATACTAATGATAATTTTCTGATGGTCACTGAGCTTAAGCAAATCAGGTATCTAAGGGCAGAAACTGGATCCATTTTGCAGAGAAACATAACTGGGTACCTAGAGAAAACCTTCAAGGCAAACAGGTTGTTCCTTTTCAATTAAAGTGTCACCCTTGATGTTTGTTTTGTTTTTTTTTAAATGAGAATTATGAACTTAAGTACCTACATCCATGTAAATACCATGAAATTATGTGTGAGTCATCTTGAAGTCCTTCATACGCTGTATATTTGATTTCTAAAGAAACTAAGATGGTGAAGAGTGACTGGGTATCTACCCGTGCCTCACCCCTTCCCTCCTCTTAGCCGAATTCCTCACAGAAAACTAGTATCTTGCAGTGTGTTGAAACAGTAGCTAAATCACTGGGACTGCCACCATTTTCCTGGACTCAGAAAGTCAGAGAAGATAAATGAAGATGGTTAGCTCTTGTAGCACATAATGCTTTTCATCTGAAAAGTATGCAGCTAATATTAATACAAAAACAGAGGGATTTATGCAATGAAATTCTGCATATAGACACTTTCCAAATCACTGTAGATAAGACTATTAGCCAAAAGCCAATGAGGCATTGGCTAAGCCATTATACACCTTGTAGATGCTTTCCTAGAAGCATAATGGATGGATTTTTTAAGCAAATTACAGTTCTAACAGTCAAGAGAACACAGCCCCACCTCACTCAGCCTTTCCTCATAGGAGAGATGCTTCAGGCCCTTCATCATCTTTGTGGCCTCCACTGGTCTCTCTCCAGGAGATCCCTGTCTGTTTTGTACCAGGGAGCCCAGAACTGGACACAGGACTCCAGGTGAGGCCTGACCAGGGCAGAGTAGAGGGGGAGGATCACCTCCTTCCACCTGCTGCCTATGCCGCTCCTCTTAGTGCCCCCTAGGATCCCATTGGCCTTCTTGACCACCAGGGCACACTGCTGGCTCATGGCCAACCCGTCATTCACCAGAACCCCTAGGTCCTTCTCTGCAAAGCTCCTCTCCAGCAAGTCATCCCCCAGCCTGTCCTGATAATGTGCAGTTGTTCCTTCCTAGGTGCAGGACTTGCTTTTATTGAACCTCACCTGGTTCCTCACTGCCCAGCTCTCCAGCCTGTCCAGGTCTCGCTGAATGGCAGCGCAGCATTCCTGTGTGTCCACCACTCCTCCCAGCTTTGTGTCATCAGGTACTTGCTGACACTATTCCCTCATCACAGTTGTCAGTGAAGATGTTAAACAAGAACAGACTCAACACCAACCCCTGGGAACACCACTAGTCACTTGCCTCTCTTGTAAATAATCATGGATACTTTCTCCACAATAAGTATATATATATATTTTCTTTTTTTTTTTTAAGTTTTTTTTTGTCTAATTTTTACATCTTTAATTATTTTATTAAATTTTGTTACACTACACCTAAAATGTCTGGCAGACTTTGCCCATATTAGTAAATAAAATCAGACTGGAAAAGGGAATCAAGTATTGCACATGAGGGCCCATGTTGATAGTGCAATCCCAGGACAAGGTCAGTTCATGATAACAAGACTCCAAGATATTTTACAGGACTCGAACAGGAATAACATCAGCTGCTGTTTACGAGTAAGCATTTTGGACTGGAGAAGGAGGTTAGAGAGGTACAGAAACATATATGCAAATATGAGACAATTCACTGTATTTGACCTGACTACTAGGAAAAATGCTTGGCTAATTTTATTTGATGGTATAGACATGGTTATGTCATCTCAAAATACTTGAAGGCATTGCCAAATACTCCAGTAGAAGAAGACCAAATGACTATGACATAACATAGAAATTTGGCATTTGGTCAAAATAATTTGTGATGCATGATTAGGATGCCTCACAAGGCTATAGTCTTTATTCTTGTTTGCAGAAAGCTCTTTTGCTTTCTCTTTCTTGCATCATGCAGTGAATGACACGGAACAGGCACATATTCTTTGAGGAAGAATCAGCTATCAAATATTACTGAGGTGGAGGTGTTGATTTTACTTTATGGACACGTGAGGCATGACGAAAAGAGAAATTTGGGAGAGGTCTGAATGGTTTGATGCAATGTCAGTCACAATTCCTTCAACTAAGATCCAGTATCAGCAAAGAAGCACATTCACCTTTATTAGTAAATACAGACTGAAAAATCTGGTAATATAAATTCCTATGGAAAATTGCTTTTCATTAATTGCGTAGCTAAGAATCATAGAATCTCAGACAGGTTTGGTTTGGAAAGGACCTCAAAGCTCAACTAGTTCCAGCCCCCTGCCATGGGCAGAGACACTCTCCACTAGCCCAGGGTGCCCCATCCAACCTGGCCTTGAACCTTGCCAGGGATCCAGGAGCAGCCACAGCTTCTCTGGACAACCTGTGCTGGGGCCTCACCACCCTCACAGGGATGAATTTCTTCCTAATGTCTAATCTTAATCTCCCCTCCTTCATTTTGAGGACATTATCTGCTCCACACCCTTGTAACCAGTGCCTCTCCAGGTTTCCTGTAGCCCCTTCAGGTACTGGAAGGTGCTGTAAGGTCTCACTTCTCCAGGCTGAACAAGCCAAACTATTTCAGCCTATCGTCACAGTAAAGGTGCAACAGGCCTCTGATTTGTAAGGGAGGAAACTGTAAGACTGAGATTTAAACTTTTGCTAAAACATTATTTTTGACAGCTATAATGACTGGATTTCCTGACATCTCCTTGTGATTTCAATTCAAACCTGACAGAACAGTGGGAAAAAATTTTCCCCTGTATTTTCTCATTTCTATGTACAGATTTGCATGAACCCACTCATTTCAGTGAGTGTCTGCACAGCTTTGAAAGCATAGGGACAGATAATTTAGGACCAGAGCTGATCTCAGTGTTCCAAAACACTCATGAAAGTCGATGACTGTGTGATGCAATCTCTAAGAGCTCTTGGAAAGCTCAAAAACTTTAGAGGCTTGATGGATACGTGGTCAAAAACACTGAAGCTGTAGCTAGATTCAATACAACACTCAAACCGGTCTGCTTTATAGGTAGCTCAGTAATCAACAGCAGGGAGTGTTCTTGCTTTGTGTCAGTGGTGAAATAAATACAGTAGTATCCTGTAACATCAGCAAGATTCAGAGCATGAAGAACAATAAAGGGGTCTTTGCTTGAATTGTTAATCAATTATGAAAATTATAATCCTATAGAAGGACCAGATACAAAATAGATCATTGTCACAACCAAAGAAAAGAGAAAAAACTGAAGTGTGTATTTATCAAAAGAATCAATTCTGCTGATGAGACCATTTTGGCAATGAAAAATGAAATACCATGAATTATGGAGATTGTTTATTGTATGTGACTGCTCTCAATAGAAGAAAGTACAAAGGCATGTCAAAAGAGTGGGGAAATTAGCAGCTGGATCTAGCAGCTAGGTTGGAATAAATGCCATATGGTAGTTATGACAGGATAAAACAGTAAACAACTGAAAAAGGCTGACACATGCAGGGTTGGTGAGAAGCTGAGCACCGGTTTTACGCAGTAAGAGATGGCTTCATGGGTACTTAATGAAGAAGGTACTGAGAAAAATGCACAGAAAAATCATGACCATGATGCTCTGAAGAGACCAGGAGATATGGCAGCAGTCTAACAAAGGTCCCTACAAAAAATAGGGACTAGCACTGAGCTTGTTGGGGATGGCTGAAATCAAAAGATAAGAAAGGTTTTAGGTTTTGTTCTTACAGTGATTTTGATGGAAGAACAATGCCTTGTTGTAAATTTCCCATAGAACATTTAAGGTTTAGCACAAACTCTTAATACCACCAGATGTTTGCTTCTGAGTTAAATCTCATTTGAGAAATGATGTTATGCTTCCTCACAGGAGTAACAGTTTTAGGGATTCAAAACCCGCTCAGCTTTATAGGTAGAGCTTTTAGTTTGACTTCAGCCCCATGAGGTACCATAATGTTTCTACTTGCAGGAGTGATACCTCAAATGAATGGTAAGACAACTCAGGAAACATGGACGTGAGATCACTGACCCATTATTCACATGGGGCATCCATCTGAGTAAAATTACTTAATTTCAGGGCATTCAATTTTACAACACTAAAATATATTTGTAAAAAACCCCCACCCTTTTATGGGAAAAATAGCTTTAATCATCAATTTTATGTTGTGTTGGTGAAAAAAGTTCAGTGTAATTTCCTCAAACATTTCTGGAAAAGAAACACAGTAGAAATGTCAAAACATAGGTGGCATATAGTAGAAGGGTGGTAGAGCCACTACTGAGGGTTGTACAGTTGATTGATGAGATGGAAGATGATGGCATCAGTGACGGGTAAAGAAGGGAGCAGGAGGAGGAGGAAAAAACCACAGCATGGCAGCATTTCATCTGGTGTAGCTGGATTCAGAAGAATAAGTGTTCTGCAAAACCATTGCAACTTGAACACAGTGCAAAAGCTTTTTGTTACCTCCTCTTCACTTTCTGAGGCCTGATGAACCCTTGCCTGTAAGGCAACTAATCAGAGATAAAAAGAAAATAATGACAAAGATTAATAAAAGGAAGAAAACCAATACATTCCATTCATAGATAAGGATGACTATATCCTTCTGCATCCGTAGATCTTTTAGTGAAAACATTTTAATTCAATTTAATGTTTTGATCAGAATTTCTCAGTGTGGTGTCAAAGTAATTAAACAAAATAAAAGGATCTGCAGTGATATCTAATTCCTGCTTCCCAGCTGTGTTACGAAATTTGTGGCTGGTTACAGCCACAGACAAAGCAAAGAAGTTTGATAAACATTTATTCCTTTTCCGTATTAAGGAATGTGCCTTTTTTCCCCCCTCACAGAAAAAAAGGTCATTGTGTCTGTCAGTGGGATTCCTTTCAACCCAAAATCTTATTTTATACAACCATTTTTATTCATAATTGTAGCTATGGGGCCTGGTCCTATTTTCCCACTAGGAAAATGCAGTCGATTTCAATACAGCCAGTCGTGGTCAGACTTCTGTAAATGAGATTAGAATTGAGCCTATGTCAAACACAGTAGAGCCAGAAAAAGATTTATTTATATCATTGAGCTCTTCGGGTGAGGATTTGTCCCATTAAAATGTATTATCTATTATACTTTGGACAGCATGGCCAAACCAAGCTAACACTCAAAATTGGATGTTTGGAAGGAACAGGTTTCTGCTTTTCTCCTTCAACACAAAGTCATTTGACAGCATTTGCGGATCTGGGGACTTTTTAAAGAGCTGCAGAGATTATGAAGATCTGAACCAACACCTCTGGCAGAAGGCCTGGTCTGTGCATCAGTGAATCAAGAGGATATTTCTCTTCGGGGTGCTCTGAGTCTGAAGGTGCACGGTGTTTTACAGCCACTAATGCTAGAAAATGTATTGCAGGCCCAAGCTTCCAGGGGATTTGTGTTTGTGGGTGAGCAGGGCCTTGTGCTCACCTCAGGCTTGTGTCCTGCTGAGTTGTAGGGTTTCTTCTGATCCCTATTCAATAATAAATAAAATAGTTCAATTTCTTTAGTATTAAAAAGGAAGCAGATGCAGCCAAAACAACTAGGCTCACCCACAGGAGTTCATACCCTTATTTTACAGAAGTTTAAACCTTACCAGAAAATCTACTCCTGCAAACTCCCAGCACCACTCCTGAATGTTCTTGGTTGAAGCAACTAGAAACATGTTTTTCAATTACTGCAGCTTTGACTGCCAACTACTTCTGCGGAGCATCCCCAGAAGCAACGTCACCATTGCCAGTCCTGTTCATGAAATTTCTTGTTTGACCTTCAATTTCATTTCCACCCCTCCTCTGATGGAGGTCACTGTTTAGTGTGCCTTCCACCATTTCTCCTGGATATTCAGGCCCGGACATCCACAATATGTATTTAAAGCATTTCACATATTTACCTATCCATGCTAAAGCTACAATATGTCTCTAAAGTATTTTTCATCGATAGGTACCTAAATGTCCAGTGGAATCCAGGAGGGATTATTAATTTTCAAGGATCCTAGGCTTCCCAATATCCTGGAGAGTTTGGGAGCAAGCTTTTTTCATTCTTAGTTTGCCTACACTGAGCTTTATTGCTTTCCTTTGTTTTCCCTTCTGTTCTTTGCATTTCTTGAGGTCTCAATGGGACTGAGGTGTTGATCCCCCCTCTCAAAAGACACAAATATCCCAGTTCTGTGGCTTGCTCTGCATCTTTTGCAACATTCTTCTGCATCCACTTAAGTCTTAAAATAAAACTTCTTTTCATTACACTTTGGCATTCATTTTTGGGTATGTTACTAGGATAGTGGCAGTATTTATAAAACTATAAAAAGAACATGAAAAGCTGATGTGATGAAGGAGTAAAAAAAGCAGGAGCACAATAATCCATAAACTAGCTCTTTTAAACTTAGATATTGCATTCTAAAGATGCCAGCCATTCAGATAAAAAGGAATCACATAAAAAATGTGAATCACAACCTTGTTTGAAGGGCTGTAATTAATTTTTTCCCTCTTGCAGATTCACTAAATAACTATTGAAAGAAATAGTAGTGGCATTGGGAGTGCAGGGGTGCAGAGCCCATGCCACCATAGCCGTCCTGCTACCCTATGCAGGGACCCAATGTCACATACGCACTCTGAAAGGGAGATTTCTGCATGAAATCAGGCATTCTTTTGTTGATCTGGGAATGGTTTGAGAGGTCAGTGACTTTTGAGCTCTCCTTTACCTATGCTAGCTCAGAAATGATACCTGATCATTTGAGCAGTCCTAAATCCATGTCATTGTAAAGTGAAACAGGTTTTATATAGAAAAGCCTCTCAGTCTTTTCAGTCCACGCCTTGCTCGAGTCAATTACAAACCATTTTTCAACTCAGGGTAGGAAAGAGGCTGAAGAGGTGAGTGGTGCTAGTCACCTCATTTACTGTTCACACAGAACCATCTGAGACTTACAACATGGGAATTAACAATTACTGGTGTCATCTATCCCTTACAGGGCAGTTTCATGGCAGTCAGCTATTGCATAAGTAAAATATTCATTATATATATATATGCTATAGCTTCAAGAAGATCCATGCAGTATTTTAGTCTCTATATAGTGACTTCCAGATGTGAGCTGGAAATCCAGGACGTCAAGAATTAGGCTTACATTCGGCAAAACATAAAAGTGCAAAACATAAAAAAACATACATCTGCAATGTATTGGGGCTGTTCAGCCTGGAGAAGAGGAAGCTCTGGGGAGACCTAGCGGTCTTCCAGTACCTCAAGGGGGCCTACAAGAAAGATTTGGAGAGACTGTTTAGTAGGGCCTGTTGTGACAGGACAAGGGGTGGTGGTTTTAAAATAGAGGGAGGGAGATTTAAATTAGATATTAGGAAAAAGTTCTTTACTGTAAGAGTGGTGGAGCACTGGAACAGGTTGCCCAGGGAGGTGGTGGATGCCCCATCCCTGGAGAAGTTCAAGGCCAGGTTGGATGAGGCCCTGAGCAACCTGATCTAGTTGGGGGTGTCCCTGCTTCTTGCAGGGGGTTGGACTAGATGACCTCTGGGAGTGGCTTCTAACCCTAATCATTCTATGATTCTATAAATGTGCACTCCCTGTGTTTAATTGGTGTACATTGCACTGTTAGTAGATATGAAGAGCCATCATATGGCATTTATAAAATGAGCAATTACTGGGATAATTGGTTGGTATTTTACATTAAAAATCGCAGGTTTGCACAAGCATGTGCTCAATGTAGTGGGAAGAAATCTCAGGTAATTTACTTGAGTTCAGAGACTCTTTAGCAAAGGTTTCAGGGTGTCTGAAAGTAGGAATGTCAGCCTGATCACCCATCCAGTGCCTTGAATTTCAGCATAGAAACCTTCTATTTGTGTCAAATTACCTGGTATAACATCATATGTATGATTATCAAATGTTCTTTGTAATAAATTATTTTCATCTGTATAAAGTAAATAACTGCAGGCATTTATATTCTAAAAATATTTATCTATTTATCTGTTTATCCAGTAAAAATAGTTCTATTTCCGATCAACATGGGAAAAGTCCTGACTCGTTACTTATTTTTAATATTTTTACTTCCCAGGCTCTCTCATGTTCTTTATTCCTACTAAGCTGCAGATTCTCACTGACGTTTTATCAAGCAGTTTTTATACTGCTATTTCTCATTGCTTCTAATGTATTGAAGTATACTAAATTATTAATCTTTAAATTATAGGCTTGATAAATTGCAGATGCATCAGAAAACTGACTTATGTTGTCCTATAACAGATAGTTAGGAGCATTTGAAGAGCACAAAACCAGTCATCTGATCTCCTCCAGTGAGAAAGAGTTTCAAAAACGCCTTATGTGGAAGCCTGCAACCAAGATGGTTGATCTGAAATTGAAACCACGTGGTCCTCCTTGGGCTGAATAGGCATCTTGCATTCATTGCCCAGGAGATGAACAATGTAGAGCTCTATTAATCATAATAAGGACTGCAATAAATCATAACAAGGATTCTATTCCAGCCAAGGAATGAAGCAAACTCCAGATCCAGGGTTGAACACAGAGACAAGTTAATTCATCAGTGAATTGTCAACAAAGAATGCGCCTTAATCTTAATTACTGGTAGACCACCATGTCAGAGCCTTGAAACATGTCTAAGTATTAATACAAAGAGCAAACAAGGTGTCAGCATGGAGTGATGTGCTAATTTCACATCCTGGGTAGAAACAGGAATGCTTCATAGATTCGCAGACACCTTTAGATCTTGAGCATTCTCTGTTGTAAGCACTATGCTGCCCCAGATGTAGCACATCAGCCAGTAGCAAAGTCATTCCATACGGGAAGCTTATGAATCACAGGCTGCGACAGAACTTATATTTTCTTATTTGCCTTTGAGCATGAGGGGGGAAGAACATGAGGCTTCTTGCACCCAGAGAACATAATCTGTAGCCTGGTATTAGAGCAAATAAAGTTGACGGTAATGAGGATTTTTATATATTAAATATAGCTGATAATTAAGAAAGTGCAGGAGCACAGGTGAAGATATGTGCACAGTAATTTTTGCAGGCAGGTAGTGAGTATCTCCTGCTGTTTCTTGAACACTCATTGCCTTTGGCACAAACACATTATGTTTGGCCACACGTCATGTTTATGGGTTCAATAACTGCACAACGTACAACAGTGTTCCCAGCACGACCAAGACCTACAGAGAAATAGCATTGTCTTTCTATTCTCACTTAGGAAGGCAAGACATTTTCAGAAATCACATATATAGGCTTTCATTCTATTATTGCTATCCAAGATCTGTGTTCTCTTTGTCATGCTGGCAAGAAGAGCCCTAAAGTCCTCTGTAGCTTTGTCTATTCAAGACACAGACATTTTTGTTTAGTCTCTAATTGCCTATTGTGGTGAATTAAGGTCACCAAAAAAAAAAAGATAACCTGGAGGCATTTAGTTATCATCAAACCTGATTGGATTTCATGATAGTTTTTCTTCAAGTCACTTGATATGTGATTGCTGAAAAATTTTTGTAACTTGTATTTTTATTCCAAGAGGAAAAATCATGAACCTGTGAGTGTTAAGTGCCTGAACTGTCACAGACACCAGCTAACACTAGTTTCTGATCAGATTAACTTTTTTTTTCCTTAAGAAAGAAGTTATCATCAAAAAATTGTGCTTTGTTGTCAAGATCCTCATCTCGAACTGCCATCTTCAGCAGTGTATTGTCAATGTCATTTGCTGCTTTGTCTAAATTTTACACCAGAACTTCTCTATCACTGTGGATTTTCAGCTTCGAGTATATTCAAGAGGTCTGTGTTCTTGTATCAATTTTGGCCATCATTACACTCCCCTCTTCTGGATATTGAAGCCTGGAAGTTTATGGAAAGTAATTACCACTCTTTTTCTAACTTGGTCGTTTTTATTTGTATTTCATACTGTTTTCCTTTCAAACATTTTTTTTCTTTCTTACTGCATGTTCTTATTGTTTTGATGACTGTGAGCTGTTCCTTTTTAAGGTGACCTACAAAGTATTTCTTTTTTTAATTGGACTTATACTTTGTTTCTTTCTGGTGTACAAAGATATTCTTTCTTTTTGTTTGTTTATTCATAGCAATTATTTTTTTCTTGGCTATTTCAGGAATGTCAGTGCTGGCCTTTTCTGAGTTTTCTGGATGCTACTTTGAATCTTCCCAAGGACAGTTATTATTAGCTCTTACATTGCAGCTGACTGGGTATGGGTGTTGAAAGTTTAATCTGTTATCTCCATAAAATATAATTACTTGTACCCACCAACCTTGAAATGAACCCATATTTAAATAAAAAACTAACTATTTCTCAGTGAAAGTAAAATTTACTAGCTACCTCATATCTTCCAAAAATTTTCTCCAAAACTGCTAGCTTCATTAGATATATATCATGTGGATAAAATCTCAGTAAGTCTTTCTTATCTGTATACATGTGCCTAATATTAATAAAGTAAAATCTTGCAACCTCCCACTCCCTGTTCCATAAAGAAACATGTTGTATTATCTAATTTCTTTCAAAAATTCTCAGGGATCATTTCACTTACACTGTAGTTTTCTACCTTGCAGTTTCTTATCCTAATACTAGTGTTAAAACTGGTCAGGTGAATCATACCTTAAAAGTCTATTTTTCTTCTTTGAGTCTCAAGAAGACTGCTAGACTGCTAACTCTTAAAGCAATGTGCTTTGTTAGGGAGAAAAATCTCACATCTTTCTCCATCCCATTTTTCCCTTCACCAGTATGTTGCTCTTATCCTCCCTTCGTGAGGCTATATGGTTTAAATCTGATAATATAATGTGCAACATACACGATTGCTATTGGCTTCTATGCTGTCAGAAATACCAGTCATCTTGCACATGATCTTGAAAATTTTAGGAACAGATTGGCTTTAGCATACATAGACCACATGGAAACTATGACACTGGGACTCTTTCTGCCAGCTCTAATGAAATATTCCCCATGTCTCTGATTCTTGCATTTTCCATTTTATATGTTTCTTTTTGCCTTTTCATTAATTAGTTCTCACTTCCTAAATTTATGTTTTGCCCCAATGGATTCTCATTGCTCTTCCTTTGTAGTTTGCTTTATTACACTGACTAGACCAAGATTGTCTAGCCCTCCTTTAACAGAGAGACACTTTTTCCTCTAGTCTTTCTTGTAGATCTTTGCAGTTTCTCTTCCTTGATGATGCACAGCCAGGACAGTATTCTAGATAAAGCCTTACAGGGACATTGTGAAGTGCCATTAATAAGAAATTCCTCTCAACTGATACTAATGTTTAACCGTTAGGTAGGAAAGTGGATATCATTGAGGAGTAAATACATAGGGCTGTTTCACTCCATTAAATGTCTCTCAAATTTTGCTACTATTGCCTTATTGCCATTTGCTGGAATAAAGAGAAATCCCCTGCTAAAATAAAAAATCCATGGCTTGAATACTAGTGAAGAGAACTAGCTGTAAAACTGTGTCCTCGCCTGCTGTGGCCAACAAGCTCAATGACAGAGATAAATGTAAGTTGGCAGCATTACTGGATCCATATTTTAAGCAAAACTTGAAACCTTGTTTCTGCAAAGTGCTGACATTGCTATCTGGAAGGATGAACCATAAAGGGCAGGATCCATCCTCCCTTAGCTGCTTTGCTGAGTGCTCGGCAAGCTGGTATTTCACATACCAGTGGAAGGAGCCACTGATGTGGCAAAGCAGATCTCCTGAGTAGAAAACATGCCCTAAAAACAGTCAAGGTCAAAAACCTCTGCAAGGGACACTGAGCCTAGGGCAAAGTTGCTCTGGGTGACATAAGACCTGACACAAGACAGGCTGAGCAATGAACAGCAGCCATCAAATACAAATCTAGTTCAGCTGATTTAAAAAAATAAGTGCCTAGTGCTATTAGGGATGCTCTAATATACTGTATCTGATCTACAGTTGCTGGCCAGAATGTCTGTAGGCTTCCTATATAGCCAATGTAATATCTCTCAGACATGCATTGTCTTAGATGTTCTAATGCATCTCTTATGCCACTAGGCACTTGTGTGCTGGGGAATTAGTTAATTCCCTAAATGTAACCTTCTAGTTTTAATTATCTTCATATCAAACCGAATCCCACCACATAACTTTGTGATTCCCACCTTGTATTTGTGTCCTACTGTACATGCTTGCAGAGAGAAACCGTGCGCTGATCTTAAGGTATGGAAGCATGTTGAAGCATGATGAACTGGTCCATTGGATGACACAGGCGTATTCCTTGAGATCAAAAGTTTGTCATATTATTTCTTGCTTACTTGGTTGTAACTGGAAGGAAAATGCCATTTGTTTCTCTAATGGGCAGTAAATTATATTTATGTACAAGACTCTGGCTACTTTAATCCTGTCTATTCCAAGAACAGCTTGATTACAATATAATTAATTTTGTAATACAATTTATTTTTGTGTTTTCTTAGAGATTAATCCATTCATCGGGAGCAAATTCCAGATTTATCCTGCATTTACAGAAAATTCTGTCTGACCTCAAATAAGTAGTTGATTGCTAAGTGATTACCATTTGTCTCCTTCTTTGGAGACATTCAAGACCAATCTGGACAGGTTCCTATGTGATCTTCTCTAGATGATCCTGCTCAGGCAGGGGGGTTGGACTGGGTGATCTTTCAAGGTCTCTTCCAGCTCCTGATATTCTCTGATTCTGTGATTTGTAGATGTTAATCACCTTCAGTCAGATTTTTGACTGATCAGAAATTTTCAGAATAGAAAACCAGGCTTATACTGCCATATGAAAAACATCCTAGATTCCTATATCATATTTTTGATGGGTTTATCCCTATACCCATAATTTTCATGGAAGGAAGGGTTGGCTGTATTTTACATATTTCAAGGCCATGTTAGATGAGGCTTTGGACAACCTGATCTAGTGGAGGGTATATCTGCCCATGGCAGGGGGTTGGACTTGATGATCTCTCAATATCCCTTCCTACCCCCAGAATTCTGTGATTCTGTGTGATTATGCTAGCTGTCCAATTATTAATTCAAACACCAATGCTGATATTACCTTATTTGTAAGTAGTTAACACAGTTAAATATCACCTCCAGGAAAGCCCAGAAGAAAATGTTTAGGGATAAGTCTAAAGAATGATCTTGACTAAAGCTTTACTTTGAATCAGAGAGGATTGGAGCTGTAGGGCTAATACAGCAATGATTCTTCAGCATTTCCCATAGCCACTGTCCCTTTGTACTGCCTGCTATGTGATTCTTCAGAATTATGTATTACCTTCAGCTATATTCAGTTTGCTCCCTTATGACTAGTATGACAACAACAAAAATGTGTGCTCTTAAAAGTGTAGCCATTATGGTATCCTCTTTTATTGTCTGGTAGTTGCAGTGCATTCTATTGCATTAGATGAAAAATAGAGTCTGTCTCTTCTGTGATTAGATAGAGAGGAAAGATGGGTGCTGTATTTTGTCAGAATTTACAGCAGCTGATAGGGGTAAATGAATAAAATATTCTAGTTAGTGTTTACTTTTCTTCTTTCCTTGCTGACCATGGAGATTGCTTCTTATTCTTTCCTTTTATAGAATAGACTTAGCAAAAAGCAGATTTTTCTCTTTTTCTTATGATCTTAATCATATTTAGTGAACGCTGGCATTTATGACAGTGAATCCACATCTTGCAGCGGATGGCTTCTTCCTGGGCAGGCTGGAGGAAGGATTTTTCTTTCACTCCTGGAAATGGGTCATTTAAATAAAGGGGCTAAAATTGATGACTGGTGTTGACCCTTAGTGTTGAATCCTATAAAAGCATCACTGTCAAAGAACTGTTCCCTCTGCTGCTCTACTTGTGTGTGGAAGTGGAGAGGTCCATGATGGATAAATCTAAAGCCTAAACCCAGAAGTGAAGATTTTTCTGCCCAGAGATTTAGCCTTTGATACATGCATTTGTCTCCTGCTTCTCAGGCTTTGGAGATCTTTCACTGCTGGTGAAAGTGCACCCTCAGCAAGTTTGCTGATAACACCAATCTGTGTGATGCAGTCACACAGGGAGGGAAGCCATGCAGGCGTAAGAGGTGGACCCATGCGAAGCACATGAAGATCAACAAAGCCAAGTGCAAGGTCCTGCACATGGGTCAGGGCAATCCCAGGCACAACTACAGGCTGGGTAGAGAATGGATTGAGAGCAGCCCTGAGCCCTAGATGTTCTTTTGAGGCCCCTTCCAACTCCTAACATTCTGTGAATCTGTGATTGCTGATCAGCCTTGCAATGGCAGGTCCATCTTGGAGCTGGCCAGCACTTGCTGTCTTGGACATGGAGGAAACTTTTAGCAGCTTCTCACAGAAGCCACTTAGCAGCTCTTCCCTGCTACCAAAACCTTGCACTGCAAATCCAAAATGATAGGACAAGGGGCAATGTGTGCAAGTTGGAGCATAGGAGGTTCCATGTGAACATAAAGAAAAATGTTTTTTCACTGTGAGGGTGACAGAGCACTGACAGGCTGCCCAGAGAGGTTGTGGAGTCTCCTTCTCTGGAGACATTCAAAACCCACCGGGATACTGTCCTGTGCAGCCTTCTCTGGGTGATCCTGCTCTGGTGAGGGGATTGGATTAGATGATCTTTCAAAGTTCCTTCCAACCTCTAATCTTCTGTGATTCTGTGTCTGAAAACACAAGGACAAAACATAAAGCTGTAAATTGGGATTTATGTTTGAAGCAGAGACTTGAAAGCAGATCTCTCACTGTTAAGTGAGAGAGAATGAGTTAAGATACAGACAGCTAAGTAGAACCATGGAAAATAGAACTTTCTTATATTTGGTGCAATCTGAAGACACAGTATTATTAAAGAAATTCACAGAAATAAGTACATGATCAAAACAACATGGTAGGAAAGTTAATTTGCACCCAAATTCTGGCTAAACATCAATAAGACCAGACTATGTTTAACAGTGTTTGAGACATCAGGTGCTCAGAACCTGGATACAATTTAACTGGATGGATGGATTACAAAATCTGCATCTTTTTTCCAAGAAGTGTCTGCAAGATTTAGAAACAGCTAGATGCGATGGAGTGAAAACCTGTCTGGGTGAATATCATGCCTAAATGATAAGCCTGATTGACAAGGATGATGGTGTTCTTTTTCAGAATAACTGAAATGTTGAGACATCAGTCAGGCTAGAGATGTAGCAATGACTTAACTGGGCATGAGAATATTGCTCATGGCTCGTTTATTAAAGTGTTTAATTTTTCTTTGCTTCACATGAGCGGAATCTTTTCTCTCTCAAGTGCACCAAGGTTTCCACTACATTTCCAAAGCCATCACTTTGTCTCTGTATTTCAGGCTTGCAAAAAAAAAAAAAATCATGACACAAGCAAGACACATTTAACTGTGAGTTTGCATTTTTGGACATTCAGCTGCTTTGAGAATCAAGTCCCCCAAAACTGCTAGCCATCTTTAGAAACGTAGGCCATATTCTTCCTTTGGGTTGTTTTTCAGTAGAACAAGTAATAGGTACAAGGAATGTGTCACTCATTTTTTTTTCTGTTTTTCTGTTTTTTCTTTCCTATGGCAGCTTTCACAGAATCATAGAATCCCAGACTGGTTTGGGTTGTAAGGGACCTCAAAGCCCAAATAATTCCAACCCCCTGCCATGGGTAGGGACATCCTCCACTGGACCAGGATGCCCAAAGCCCCATCCAACCTGGCCTTGAACCCTGCCAGGGATCCAGGGGCAGCCACAGCTTCTCTGGGTACCCTGTGCCAGGGGCCCACCACCCTCACAGGGAAGAATTTTTTCCTTATATCTAAATCTACCATCTCTTAGTTTAAACACATTACCTCTTGTCCTACCATCACATTCCCTGATAAAGACTTCCTCTCCAGCTTTCCTGTAGCCCCTTCAGGTACTGGAAGGCTGCTGTAAGGACTCCCTGGAACTTTCTCTTCTCCAGGATGAATGACCTCAACTCTCTCACCCTGCCTTCATAAGAACAAGTGCTCCAGCCTTCTCAACATCTGGACTTACTACAACAGCTCAAAGTCTGTCTTGTACTTGGAACCCCAGACCTGACAACATATTCCAGGCAGCATCTCACAAGAGCAGAGTAGAGGGGCAGCATCACCTTCCTCGACATGCTGGTCACACTGCTTTTGATGAAGCTCAGGACACAGTTGGCTTTCTGGACTACAAATGCACACTTTTGACTCATGGCAGCTGCTTGTCCACCAACACCCCCAAGGTGCTGGGGTTGAGGAGAGAGACAAATCAGGTGTGAAGTTAGGCCCAGGAAGAAAGATGGGTGGGGGGAGGTATTTTAAGATTTAGGTTTATTTCTCGTTACTCTACTGTTTTCTTTGGTAATAAAATACATGAATTTCTTCTAAGTTGAGTCTACATTGACCTTGATGGTAATTGGCAAACAATCTCTCCCTACCCTTATTGTATGTATTGTATACCCATGACCCATTGTATTTTCTCTTCCCTGCCCAGCTGTGGAGGCCAGTGACAGAGTAGCTTTGGTGGGCACCTGGCCTCCAGCCTGCGTCAACCCACCACACCTTAATTTGTCCTAGATGCTTGGGGTTTCTTCACCTGAAGGAACCTCCAGTTTAATATTAGTCCCAACATGCACAAAAATCCACAATACCAATTTGCAATGAGTCAGCTGACTGATTTGTACTGGGATGATTGTGACCACCCAGTAACATAGATGATGTTACCAAATTTTGGTCTGGTATATGCCACAGTGATTGTAAATTAGAGACTGGTTAAGAGGTGATCTTGGACAGAAGTACTTTTTCACCTTGTTTCTGGCATTGAGTTTAGCAGAGTGATCACTCGGGGTATATCTGTCTAAGCCAAAAACACAGGTAAGAAGTGTTGGTGTGACAGGAATGCAGGCTGTAGGACTGGTACTCAACAAAATACATTATTCTATGATTCTCTGCTGGTCCACTGTGTTCCAAGGTGATGGACAAAGTTTAGTTGATCCCTTAATAGAATTCTGTTTAGTACATAACTATCAGACCATATACTAACAGGCAAAGAAGCTAAATCAAAATAGGTACATAGCATCATCTATCAATGATTTTCAAGGTCATGTCTTCTTTCTTCACATTTTTCTTGACTTTCTTCTGTGATGTCTATAAAACCTTGGTAACATTCAGATTTGTTGGTTGCTGCAGACCACTGTCTGGGACATCAGTTTCTTTCTGACTACCTTTTTTGTTCATCTATTAGAAATTTCCCACTTAAAGAGTTTCAAAGAAGGAAGCACTTTTGTATTTGTACAGTAGCTGCAAGGACCACTGTAAGATTTTTTTTAAAAAATATAATAAAATAGAATCACAACTGTATTTAAACCCTATTACTAAAAGTATTTCTAAAAATATACAGCTTTCCAAAAAGTGCTCTGAAACAGCTCAATTATAGCCAGATATCAGAGTAATTTTGTGAGAACGATCCCAATCTTAATTGAAGATAATGACCTTCAAATAAAGGTAAATATGAAAATATTTGGAGTCATCTTTCTCTATAAGACTCCAAGGCACATGTTTTTAATGGAGTTAGTGTTTACCTTTCATCTTTACTGAACTGATAATTTACTTTATTCCATCTTGGTTACTCTAGAAAATGTAACTAATGCCTTCTAATAACAGTTGGCACTGAATGCTATGCTACTTGGACATGTTTACATGAATTTTACATAAATGAATAAGTAAAGTAATGGTGGTTGTCAGTGCAATATTTATCATTACTTGCTGAATTGTGAGTGCATAGTTTAAAGGACATAGCTTAGACAATCTGCAGGTTCCTCTAGCAAATATTATCTTGTGTGACTTTAACTTCAACTGCAACCTAGTGACCAGCTCTATTAGCTATAATTCAGCTGTCAGAAAATGTCTGCAGCCTGTCACTGCTCGTCAGGGTTGTAAAATTGTGATTCTGCATCAGAACCACACAGGCAGGGACAACTGAGTGAAGATCCTATCCCTTTGGAGCCCTCATGGGGGGAGATGCAGGAGGTCACATGTCCCGTAGAATCCCTGTCACACCTGCCAGGGCCAGGTGTGTTTCAGATGCTCTGATGCATCTCTAAGGTATTAAAGCCTGATATGTGAGCAGCTGCATTGAGTCCCTGGCTCATACATCAACATGCCAGTAGACACCTGCAATTAGATGTGAATCCAGACTGGAATACCATTCAAGATGTCTCAGACTGTGTTAACGTACCCTGACAGACGGACAGGCAGTGGAGAGAGGGGTATTCCCCAAAAGTGAATCCTCTTAAGACACAGGGAATGAAATTATCTCTGGGCATACCTTGAAGTTCTTTTCATCTAGCTGACCAGTGTAAATTAATGACAGAACAGTTAGACATAAAGGTTGTGGAAGTGATTCTTAGCCCTCTAAAAAAGGAATCACGAAGGAAATAACAAGGAAATGGAGCTCACATTTTTTATCTATTAAAATCTGACTGCTGACATAAAATGGATAGAAAAGGGGGTTGTTGGCACTGAAAGCACAGGATGCCATCAGGTGAGCTACAGAAATACCTGCTAAGGGTCGGCAGAAGCCAGTCTGAATAGACTGGAGGCTGTGTTTTAGGAACATGCCTGAGTGTACTGAAGCCCAACATAATATGCCTGTATTCAGTTCATACTGTTGAATTTCCCAGGTACTTGCAGATGTTTATGAACTGGGACTGCGCTTGAAAGGAAATCCTTACTTCACTTAAGACATTACTGGCAGTCTGCAGAGGTGAAAAATCAGTCTAAAAGAGTTTATTTCTGAATCTGCACGCCCAGAATTTGAGGTTGAATGTGATACCAATCCACCAGGGGATGAATCCAGCAAGTGATGACAGGAGTTGGTACCTGAACCAGTCATTCCAGCCAGTAACTCAGCTTAATCCAACATTAAGCCCAACTTTAATGCCTCTATGCAAATACATGTAGCATGAGGAATAAACAAGAAGAGATACATACATGCATGAAAATTACATTATTGTTGAACTTCCTTCCAACCCAATCCATTCCATGATTTTATTAGTGATAGATAATGATAGACTCTATAAGATTTCTTTCAGGATATTTCCAAACTGCAGAGCCTGGAACGGTGTAGGTACCAAGCCTTATGATGGGAAGAAGATCCTCTATTGGGTTACATTTTCCATTCCCTGCACCCTCTACAACACCACTAAATCTGCATTCAGCCTTATTGCTCATGCTTAAATTGGCTTAATTAGTGGCATTGATTTGAAGTAAGACTCACGGGATGGAGGCATCTTACGTAATAATTTTTCCAGACTTTTTGCTAATTAAACTCTGGGTTACCAAACACTGAGCAGATAGAAGTGGATTCTCATGCAAAATGGAGTACATATTCTGTTGGAACTTGATCCAACTTGTAGCTTGGTCCTTAAGCTGCTCTTAATAATATCTCAGCTAGTTAATAAAACAGTAGCACTGTTTTTAAACAGCCTTATCTGAGAAGCTTATTGTGAAGTGTGAGAGAAGTTTCTCATACCTGTATAAACTGGAGACATCCTGGCTGTAAGCTGATGGCACACTGGATGCTTGGCTGTTCTCAGCTCTCCTCTGGAGGATGTTTGCACCCACTTGGAGATGGTCCCGTCAAGCCCAGTCTCTGCTTCTCTAAAAGAACTGTTATGACTTGAACTTGGTAAGGTTTCAGTAGGTGCTTCCCATGTCATTCTTATCTGTGAACAAAATTGTCACAGCTATTAAGTTATGAGCAATTAGGTTTCCAGCTTCAGTTCAGTCTAGAAATGTGCCTGGGGCAGGGTCTAAGTTTGTCACAATTCACAGAGAGAAGAGGAGATGCTAAAAAGAACTGACCCATTGATAGGCTCTCTGCAATATAGCTTGCATGCAAAGTGACCTGTTCTGAGGTATTTCAGCTGAGAGATCACATTCAACATGCAGAGCCAATGTTTGATTATGCAGTTTATCACACCCCTGAGTTTAAATCAGGAATAACACTCCCCGGTGCTTATCCTGGCCACTGTGCTGCATATAAAACCTACCCAAGCTCCTCCTTCGTGAAGTAAATCTACATAAACATCAGCAGTCAAGCTGGCAGGCCCAGCTGTGCCACAGCACATAGTTTATATGTAGAATTATGGCCATAATATAGCTATGTTATATATCTAATATATATAACTATATATATAGCTCTAACATAGTTATATATATGATCTTATCTATACAAGAAAGCTATGAGCATAAGCTATGAGCATATATAAAAATCATACCTTCCATTTTTTCCTGCATGCATAAATACTAGATCAGGATTTGCTCTGTATGTAGTTAAATGCAGTGAGTGTTCTCACCTGCTTTTCTATTGACTTACCTACATACCTCCTGTATGATCTGTTCCTGCTTTGTGTTCAGGTATAATGTGCACAGGGTATATGGCATGCACTGCTGCGTGCAGCAGTTCTCTTCCACAGGGATTGCATTTCAGGTAACACAGAAAACATCCTCTTTGAGATTCTTGCTTGCATGTGGAGCAGTATGGCAACCTCTGTATTTTTCCGAGTGATCCCTCAGGCAGCTGCATTCTCTTAAACACCTGGATGTTCCACGTTATGTAAAGTGTTCTCTGGGATAAATTATGATATTCAGCTACTGGGGGAGTAACCTAATCAACATACAAGGTCATATTCAAAAGCCTGAATGTTACTTCCCAATTAGAGCTATGTATCAGATGGAAGGTAAGAGATTAAATATTGATGATTTGCTTCACTGGCTAGTGATCTTCTTTCAGGGAGGAAGTTACAGTTTCTCAGCCAGTGTCCATGTGCAAGGTACATTCTTCCACTAGGTATTTTTTTCTTCCCATAAGTCAGTAAAATAAATCTCAATAAAATTTGAAAAATACCCTGCAGTACAAACTCGAAGGTGTTTTTTTTTCCATTATTCACATTGTGGATTGAAATCACAAAGATAATTGGCTACATTCTGTTTCCAATTACCCCTATTCCTATTCCACTGATATTATTAGGGACTGAATAGACGCTATGGAACAGTTCCCATCTCTTCAAGGTGGTAGGTACTTCCATGTGGTTGGCAGGTTGTTCAACAGGAGAGGTTTCTGTATTTGAGGGATAAACAAGATCTAGAGGCTGCCTGGGTGCACTGAGGCAGCTGAGCTTGAACACTGTGAGAGGTGTTTGGTGCAAGGAGGTTTGCTCACACCAGCAGTGAATAGAGCTTTTTCGCTCTTCTGCTTATAAAGGATCAAGTGGCAAAGTGTTTCCGTGACCAAATGTGGTAGTTTCACAATGTGGCTTCTTTAAGACTTGGCTAGAAAGTTTCTTAAGGGTCTGGCAAAGCAAATCCCAGCTGTGCTCCGAAGGCCAAACTCCCAAACCCTGTTACTGACCAGGCCGGCTGGGCCAATCAGCGCCGGTCACAGGCCTCTGGGAATCACATTTTAGAGAGATTAAAAATGAAAACAACCAAATTTTGCCACTGGAGAAGGGAGTGAGATGTAAGAAACTTTGCAGACACCAAGGGCAGTGAAGGGGGAAGGAGTAGAAGCTCAGAAAAAATAATTTCTAGTGGCCTGTGGAAAACACCATGGTGAAGAGGGTGCCCCCTGCAGCCCATGGAGGACAAAGCGACCCCACTTGTAGCCCATGGAGAGGCACCTGGGACAGGCAGGAGCCTACCATGGAGCAGGTAGAGGAATATGGAAGAACCTGTGACCTGCTTTGGAGCAAGCCCCTGACAGAACCCGCAGCCTGTGGAGAGAGATAAGAGGTAGAGAGAGAGAATGAGGCCCAGACAGAGCAAGTTTGCTGGGGTGTGTGGGGGGGGTGGCTTGCGACTCTGTGTGGGATCAGGCTGGGGTCAGCAGTCTGGGACTGAGAGACTGAGAGACGTTCTATGAGTTTACAGCAGTGACCCACGCTGGGGCAGTTGGTGAAGAGACGAGGTCCTGTGGGAGAGGACCCATGGAGAAGGTCGTGGAGAACTGTCTCCTGTGGGTGGGACCTCACGCTGGTGTGGGGAAAGAGTGTGAGAAATCCTCACCCCCCACTTGACAAGAAGGAAAACAACTCCTGAGAAACTGACTGAAGACTGAAACCTCCATTTCCTATTTCCCCCCTTTCCCCTGTGCCATCCTGGAGAGGAGAAATCATGAATAAAGTTCAGTCTGCAAAGAAGGGAGGGACTGGGAGTGGTGTTTTAAGAGCTGTTTGTACTTCTCATTATCCGACTCTGGTTTCTCTGTCTGTGTAGTGTAATGTAATAAATTAGAGAGTTTTCTTGCCTTTCTTCTGTGTTGAATCTGTTTTGCCCATGATGCTGATTGCAGAATGATCTCTCCCTGACCTTATCTCGACTCCAAATTCTCTCAATAGACATTTTCTCCCCTGTCCAGCTAAAAGGGGAGTGATAGAGCGACTTTGTTGTGAGTCTGGCCTTCAGCCAGGGTCAAACCACCACACCAGAAGACTTTCAGGCAGTATCTTTCATAATGCTTGTTTCTGGGCTGTAGCTGTCACCTATCCCAAGCAGCCATAGACTTGCTGTTCATTGTTTTCCTATTCTTTTGCCCATTACCAATAATTCAGTGTCTTCTCTTAGCATCATACATTTACACCATACTGGAGGATATTTGCACCAAACTGGGGGATATTTTGCTAAGTTTTGTGTCAACTCCATCACACTGAAAATATAGTTTAGATAATCACAACACAGTAGTCAGACTGAAAATACTTTTTTGCAAGCTCCCATTCTCTGCCTAGACTCTTCATAGCTGTTGATCACTGGATTTTCTTGCTATAACAACTGCGTAATTGTGTAATTAATTTTACTGGGAAATTCATTCATGCTGTTATTGCTTTGCATTATTCAAGAATTAGTTCCCTGTAAGCAGGTTCATGGTTTTTGTATATTCCTCATATTATTCCTGAATTGTCTTCATTTTGTTAAGGTGTCTGCAACAATCTTCTTCACAGCTCTTTTCTCTGTCTTTTTTTATTACTCTTTTTCTGTCATCCAGTTCTCGGCCCCAAGCACCCTCCAGTCCTCACTTTTGACAGCAAAGAATATATTCATTCATTGCATCACAAACAGATGAAACCAGGACACACAAGAAAGTGAATAGATGAGGCAGCTTCAAGTTTTTTTGGAGAATGCTTCCAGCTAATGACTGCCTGACTCTGGGCTTCTTGGCAGTGGCAGGGAGATCCCAGGTTCAGAAGGGTGGGCTGAAAGTGGCCAGTAAGTTTGTGAAGTATGAGGTTAAGGACTGGGAGAACAATTTTTTGGGGCAATTTTTGAGGTTCCAAAGTTTTTGGAGTCAGTAAAGGGACCTGGGAGTAGATTTCAAGGTGCCCAGTGGAGGGAAACATGGGATAAAACCATTCAGTGGGGTTTAAGAGGGCTGCTGGTAGAAGGGGGTACTCTCTGCCTCCTTACTTGAGGTGCCTCATAATAAATAGAGTAGCTTTGGCAAGCTCACTTCTCCCAGGAGCTTCAGCAAATATCCTTTGTTTTTCTGGACCATAACACTCTAGTTCTATGCTGCATTGTAGCTTTGCTTCAAATAATGCTATTCACAAAGCTCTCATTTTCTTCAGAGGTTGGTTATTTATCAAATACAGGCTTCATCTCAATATTTGTTTCTTAATTTCTGCATCATTACATTGTTCATTAGTTGCCTCTCCCCCATTGGTAGTGCTTGATCAAACACATCAATGGTAGGGCAATATTTTTTTTACTATAATGTTTCTCTGTGTGATACATTATACTTCTAGGTGTTAGTAAGTTAACGGATTTTTGGAAGAACTTTGACCTTTCAAATTGAATGTGACCATATAATCTTTTTTTGTCTTGAACAGGAGCTATACCAGTGTTATACAGAGAGGACTTTTTGTACTTCTTAGGTGGATAGAGTTAGGTACTGTACCATCCTACACATGGTCTCTTAGAAGAATTTATTAAGTAAATATGCACGTTTACAGATTTGTAATTTTTCTTTTGTAAATATTTTCTATTTATTTCCCTCAAACTCTTTTTTTCTTTTTTTTTTTTTTTTTTGTAAAATTTCTGACACAGAGAGTGTTTACACCAACATTTGTATAAAGGAGATGAATAAAAGAAAACTCAGAAACTTAGAGAAACATTATTAGTTTATCCCTCTGCTCAGTCCAAAGGGCACAAAGCAAACATTCACGATGACTTTATTTGCCTTTGGATTAAGTTCTGACTGCAAAGTTTGGTTTTCAGGCACATATCTGAGGCAAAAGACACTTTTCAACGTGCCAGCCCAAAAGAGATCTGTGCTTCAGGGGAAAGCAGAGCACAATTAAAAGATGATGTCTGGATTTGTCAGGCTTATGGAGACTTGTTGTATCAGAGTAGAACTCACATCTTAATATGTTAGGTCTTATCTACATTAAATAGTCCATGATATTCCAAATATTAACTTCTAAGTTGATCATCTGAAATATTCTCAGCAACAATCACCAGAAAAGTAATACAGCCTGTAGGGATTAGTCCAAATGTTGCTGGAGTTGCTAGGAGCTTTACTTTAAATACATTGGATGGGAGATACATCTGATTAATCTGCTTGTTTTGTAGCTGATTTCATGGTCTTTTGCGGGCTGATATAGGTTCATTCAACCCACAATCTGCAGTGGCTAGAAGCTATTGATAACGGCAGCGTGACACTGACTTAAATTACAGTATCTGTTTTTCTCCACGGAGCGTCAGAAATGGTGTCTCGCTGATGGTGACTATGCAGCTTCTTGTCAGCTTGAAGCGCAGACAGTGAATGAGCTCTGGCCTGCCTGCAGATGCTGGAGCACACTGCACTACATCAGTATTGAAGCTTAGGAACAGCTGGAGAGCAAAGCTTTGTCCTTTGAAAAGCTCTGGAAGGACAACCTCGTGCCATTCACCAAGAGCAACAACACACTAAATACTTGGCCCTGTTAGGAGCACAAAGCCTTCACTGTTAAGTTCCTTTTGCAGGCACAGCACATCAGGATAAGCACAATAGATGGACTCAAGATGGTCAGAAAGTCTGGCTTTGCTTATCCCTTCATTAAAAATGAACTTCATTTTAATGAACTAGCATATATATATATTACCATTATTCCTTAATATTTTATCATGAGAACACATGAAGAGGGCTATATATGGGGACCAAGTCTCTGCTGGATGAAATTTGCATCTATAATGCACTTAAACAGGATTCAAGGTTTCCCTCATCCCTGCCAGACTTGTTGTTAATAATATTAAAAAAAAAAAAAAAACTCAACAAAGACAGAGGTGTAGTGGCACATGGTTCCTTGTCATGGAAACAGAAATTAAATTTACAGTTCAAGAAGGTTTAATTTAAGAGAGAGAGAGAGAGAGTAACTTAGGTTTAATATTTTTCAATAAAGTGCAAATTCCCAATTGAAAAGTTTACAAGTTAAATGATAATTTGTTTAAAATTTTCAGTCTGGTATAGGATAAAAACATTTGGCAAAATAGTTTCCAAACGTGTAAATCTCTGAATTTCTCTCTGGATGGGACCTCATGCTTGCTCTTCAGTTGCAGACTACACAAATGCTGTGTAGAAATGTTTGCAAAGGCTGCCTTCCATCACACGGCTAAAGGTCTTGCACCAGGCTCAATGAATATCTGAACAGATCTCCAGCTCCCCAGCATTTCTTGCTTCTTTCTACTGGAATAACCATGGACTAAACCTATACCTCTGATGAAGGTATCTCCTATGAGCCTACTTTATTCTGTGTCTCAGTGATGGTATTAATTCTGATTATTAATTCCGGCCAGTGATAGGACAAGGGGCAATGTGTCCAAGCTGGAACATAGGAAGTTCCATCTGAATATAAGGAAAAACATTTTCACTCTGAGGGTGACGGAGCACTGGGACAGGCTGCCCAGAGAGGTTGTGGAGTCTCCTTCTCTGGAGACATTCAAGACCAATCAGGATGCGTTCCTGTGTGATCTAATCCAGGTGATCCTGCTCAGGCAGGGGGTTGGACTAGATGATATTTTGAGGTCCCTTCCAAACTCTAATCTAATATGATTCCGTGATTCTTAGGAAGGAACCTGTGGAGATGACTATCTTTGAATATAGCTTCCTCCCCTGAAAGAAACTCATATTTTCCTCAGCAGTTTTGAATGTAGGCTAGCTCCCGAAGAGAATACAATTTTCACTGAAGGATTAATTTAGTTACTAAAATGGATTCCTACAGACTACAGTCTGTAGTAGCACTGATTCAATTTGATTACAAGTTAACTTTAAGAAAGACACATAGAAAAAATTGTTCCCAGTCAAAAATGTTGACCAGCTTTGGTATTAGCTGCAGAAGTCTATCTTCCTTTTAATTTCTGGATGTCTTTCACTTTAAAGTGTTCATTCAAACAGACTGAATCTAGGAAGAATAGCTGCTTTGTTATAAAAAATATCCCACAACTCACTTCAATTCCATTTGATTTTAACAGCAACTTATTAATCTAATTTTTTAGAAGATGTAAAAAAAAATACATTTCACACTCTTTCTGCCTTTACTCAACTCTTATTTCAAACACTGATGTTCTCTTTCTTCAGCTCGCTTTCTATCTGCCTCCTCTTCACCTGCCATTATGAGACAAACTCGTGAATTTTTTTTATAATTTCTCTAACCACCAAAGAATGAACACATACCATGGTTTCCATGTTTGGCTAAAACACCCACATAATTTCACATCTGATGTTTTTTGACATGTATTGATCTGCGAGACTCGGTGTTAATGTGATTCTCATGCCAAGAAGAATTTAGAAGGAAGCAAGGATTGGTGTCCTAAATATAAATTGCTATCCTGGGCCCCACGACAATTGCTTTCTTTCCCAACCTGCTCCTCCTCCACCTGTGTTTTTGCATAATATATCAGTCTTTTCTTTAATGCACATAATCTTTGATGTCACTGGAAAGTTAAAGAGGAAGAAAAGGGAGTGTGTGTCAGTGTTGGATGGCAGCCAAGGTTTCTTTGGCAGGTCTGAGTAAAGAAAGCAAAAGTCAAGTTTTCAGAATCCTCTTTTGAAAATACATGTTTAGCAGGAGAAAAAAAAACCCCAAACAACTCAGATTGCCTCAGCATATTCAAAACTATCAACAATTTTAGAAGTGAAACCCTGTCTCCAATAAAATCCCTGGTGAATCTCCAACTTGCTACAATGAGGCAAAGGTATTTGCTGTAAACCCTCTGATCTTGGAGGATTTTTGCTGATGGAAGTAATTGTAGATGATATGTTAATTTGTTTAAAAGAACAATCAATTAAATGATGAAGGATTGCATAGTATTCAGCAGACCACTGAAGAAAATAACCCAACTTATCCTGGAAAAGACCAAATACCAAGTCAGACAGGGTTTGCTGTGCAGAACAGAATTAGCTCCAACATTTGCTCTTTAAAAATCACATCTCTTCTCTGATTTTGTCATAGAGGCTGCGAGTCAGCTCCAGCTTCAGACATCTACGTGTTGGCACCCAGATCTAGGTGAATTCATGAAAGTGTTTAAATTGCCATTATGCTCAGTGGGAACCTAGTCAATACTGTCAAGCAACCTGCAGAGTGGTTTGATTCATGCTACTCTCAATGCCATGATGCTGTTTCCACTCACAGGCTGGAAAATTTCTCCAGAGAGAAATTTATCCCAGTAATTTTGAGACAAGATGGACCATGTTCCCCCATAGGCCTTTTGCCCCTCCACTGACCACAGAGGGAGCCAACTGGGATTAAAACACTGAGTTGTTGTGTGAAATAAAAGTATCTTGTAACAGGAGGGACTTTTGTTTGTGGCAGGCTAACATGTCAATCAAATTGATTCTTAATCATTACAGATGTGCTGCTTGACTTCAGTTGCTTCTTGTCAGAGAGGGATGGTGCTGAGATAATTCCCTGGGATAAAATTTCTGCATTGAAACTTTGAGAGCACTTCTTTTCTAGATTCTGTTATAATATCACCATCTTTATCATCATCATCATCACGCTTTTCTGTCCTATTACTGCCTCTTTATCTCAACCCCTGAGTTTTACTTTTTTCAATCCTCTCCAGCATCGCCCTGAGAGAGGTGCAAGCAAAGGGCTGTATGATGGTTTTAGCTGCCTGATGGGTTATGGTGTTATGGTGGCTGTATGTAAGTGTTATCCAGCAAGAACTGTGCATAGTTGTCAGAGCTAGGCAGCACCACAAAGCCCTTAGTGTCAAACTTTCCCCTTCTAGAGCTTTGCATAAGTGATTTGGAGGTGGTCAAAGGAAAACAGAGGTATTGGAAACTGGAAATGATGGAGGCAAGCATGCCAAGATTGCCACCTTTGCAAGTAGGAAATGACATGAAACTCTAAAGAGACTGTAAAGCTGCCAAAATAATAGGCAGTATCCATATCATCGTTGTACATTATACACTAGTAATTCAGTCCCTCAATAGGAAGACAAACCCTCTTAATAAACCTAAAAATATTGCCTCTCCTTCTAACAACCATCAAAATCCCAATGGTAGGGCTTAGGTTCTCTGGGTGAAGGCTCTCAAGAAGCCTCTATGCTTGGATTATGAAGGGTAACCAAAGCAGGAAGCTTGGACTACGAGTGAAGCATAAATAAAAGTGATCGAACTAGAGCCATGCAAAGTTAGATAATAGATTATGAAGAAGGTATTTTCCCACCAGCACCCATTCTTCTTTACCAGGTACCTGAGCCGGCCCAACACATGCACCCTGATGCACCCTGCCCTACCTTTCCTTGGGCCTTCAGCAGTGTAAGGCTGGAAAAACCCACAGAACTGTAAATTCAACACTAAAATTTGCTTAAGAGATAATGTCAGTACAATACAGAGCTATGACAGGATAATGGTCTCCTGACACAATAAAACTGCCAAAATGAAGCCTAGCAGTTTATAGATAATAAATGTCAAGATGGAGGTAGATGTTTATTTTCAGAGCATCACAAGCCTATTATCCTGTCAGACCCTCCTGTTTCAATTTCTTTATTTCTATTATACTAAATGAATAAAGAACAGTAAGGAATGGATATCCTGCAGGCCAATCACGATCCTGTTCAGCCTGTCGGCTCCAGCAAGGCATTAGTTCACATCAACATGTCTTTATTGAAGAGATGCATTGCTGTGGATCACTGACACATCAGCTTCAGATGCACAGAAATCCCTCTGTCTCTTCCAGGAGGAGTTTACCTGCCAACCATAAACTTCTCGGTACTGTTAGACCATCTTCACTTCACTGGAGGGGGCCACACTTGGAAGAAACCAGAAGAAGTCATTTGGCCCTGCATTACAATACTGGCATCAGTAACAGTTTGGCAGAGTTGAGCATTAAGTAGGTCTTTAGATGGTGTAAATGAGGGCTGTGAGTAGAGTGAGACAGGTATGTATTTATGTAGGTACAGTGGCCATAAATTTCTAGAAGGGGTTAGCAAGTATCTTCATTTATGCCCACATTGCTGATAGATGTGGGTTGAGTAAATTCAGTGTCATCTCATATATTTCCTCAGATGAGTATCTTGCATCATTTACTCATCTTTTGTTGTTATTATTGTTATTTAACAATAATTATGTGCTTTAGGGAATGGAGTGGTAAGAATAATCAGGCCCCAAAGAAAACTTTTATGTTGCTGAACAGAAAAGAGATGGGGGAAAGGAGGAGGTTTTTGTTTTTATTTGCTGCTGGATATAACAAAGAAAATTCAGGGCTGCTGAACAGGTCTTGCTGGCGTGGCTCTAGAGAATGAATCTAAAGGGAAGAAGTCAGGAGTATCTGCAGCAGTATTGCAGTATGGCTGCCAAAGTTAATGTCAGAGGCAGTGTGGGTCCAGTGACAAATGAGGAAGGTGCCCTGGTGACTGAGGACAGTAAGAAGGCAGAGTTACTGAATGCCTTCTTTGCCTCTGTCTACACTGTTGGAGACTGTTTGCAGGAGCCACAGATGTCAGAAGTCCCAGAGGAAGCCAGGATAAATGAGGAGTCCACCTCAGCTTATGAGGACTAGGTCAGGGATCACTTAAGCTGTCAGGACATCCATAAATCCATGGGTCCTGATGGGATGTACCCAAGGTGGTGAGGGAGATGGTGAGAATCATTGCTAGGCACTGTCCATCATCTTTCAGAAATCCTGGGAAACAGGAGACGTGCCTGATGCCTGGAGAAAGGCAAATG
>VXBZ01012599.1:438204-452467 GCA_013399135.1 Heliornis fulica | reverse complement strand
CTCCTTGAGAGAGTCCAGCACAGGGCCACCAAGATGATGAAGGGAGTGGAACATCTTCCTTATGAGGACAGGCTGGTGGAGCTGGGTCTCTTTAGCTTGGAGAAGAGGAGACTGAGGGGTGAACTCATTAATGTTTATATATATGTTTATATATAACCTATGTTTATACATATTTTAATATATATGTTATATATATTATATATATATGGTTATGTGACTCTGTGATCTGAAATGGACTGAAAAGGGAGTTTCCTAAGAAAAATACACTGTGAAGTAAAGACCATCATGTGAGAATGCTGGCATGACATTTGGTCTCACAAACATTCATTTTGTGTGCAGCTTTCCACTCACCAACTAAGTGAAATCAAAAGATCTCCAGAAAAAAAAAAAAAAAAAACAGCGTAAGAAAGGAAACTCTTGGCAGCTTTCCTATGCAGAGAATGCCATGGGCACAGTCTTGACCTTCAGACTTTCCAGCAGTCCCTTTCTCCTCTTTTGCTGTTGTTCCTGGTTCTGCTCCATTTTCTGTTGGGGGAATGGCTTTGCATTAACATTTTTTTTCTCTCCTTCTTTCTTTATGACCAAAACAAAAACTCCCAAGATAAAAACTCTCAGTAGAGAGAGATATCTAGAGATAAGTCCTAATATTCCCTGAGGAATAGTCTAGGAATGCCTGAACATTCGATGGTCCATGTCTGAAGAAGGTAATTCTAGAGTAAACATAGATATGGGCAAGCCTGTCATGATGAGGCTGTTGAAGGATTATCTCATGGTGGATAGATACAGTCCTTTGTATCTGCTGTGAAATGTTTTTAGCTTTGTCCACAGAGTCATGTTAACACCAGTACAGAAGTGTGATAGACTTGCTGACATATTCCACAACTTCTGCCCAGAGGTAAGCTTTCATGCCCTCCTTGACCAGGTTTTTCATCACCATTGCAAGGACTGATTTCTTTGCTGGACCACCTGAATAAAAGGTGGTAGCTGACAATGCAGAAGTCTCTCACGCATACATTCATTTTAACTGACATCTGAAAATTATGTATCTGGACTGAACATCAAGGAGTCATCGATAGTTCCTGGAGACAGACAGTCATGTCCAAAACCTTTTTTATCCCCATATAACAAAATGTTTGTAGAATCATCCAAGGAAAAGAAATTCGTTAAGGAGCTAAAGTAATGTTGATGCCAATAATCTGTCTCTGTTCAGAGTATTTTCTTCTTATACCACTGATACAGTCAGCTTGGTCTTAGGTGCTATCATGTTCAAAGTAAAGAAA
Source organism: Heliornis fulica (assembly GCA_013399135.1). NCBI lineage: Eukaryota > Metazoa > Chordata > Aves > Gruiformes > Heliornithidae > Heliornis > Heliornis fulica. The sequence goes on along the minus strand of VXBZ01012599.1, from coordinate 451,187 downwards.
TCAACTGGGAATCAAAGAAGTGGGAAAGTTCTTTGTTCCCATCTGGAAGGATGAGATCTGCTACTGTAGTGCTATGGTAAAATCTTGTGGAGTTCTGAAGCAATCTGTTCAGTTTATTTGTACAGATGATAGTTTAACTTCATCCTAAATGCAAAACAAGTTTTTAAAAGCACTCCAACCCTGCTTATGCATCTAGGACATTTAAAATAATTTTATTAAACTGAGAAAAAATATTTTAAAAACCTTGGTTTCTGTGTTTTAATTAAAATCCTGTATCCATGTGAAAGATATTTCGCACTTTACTATGCAGGGGGAGAGGAAGTTAATTACATCTTTAGAAAATAATAAATTTGTCATTCAAAATCTTTGAGCAAAACAGAAATTAATAATAAAGAACCTGAGATTGTTCTGGGTTATTCTATGTATTTTCTTATGCATATAGATAATATCCAATATTTGCAAAAGTGTGTCCCAGATTCTGCCAACCACTGAAGATGAACTTAAAAAGATATATGTTAAAAATGCTTTTATCTTCCTCTCCTTCTCTTAGGGAAAATAGTACCATGCAGGTTTTTATTTTTTTAATTCCTGAGGAAGGTGATAATAGAGAGATATGATCTTATCCACAGATCATGAGCCTTGTACTCATACTCCTCTATTAGGAGGAACTTCAAGACAGGGACTTCTAGAAAACTCACAGTAGACTCATAGAATCCTTCAGTATTGGAGATTGGACAACTTCTGTGGGCACTCAGTGCTAGTGCTTACCTGTTCTCTGTGTTAGGAGGTTCTGATGATATATCCAACTTGATGAAGTTTATTATGTGTTATCCTAGTTACCAAGGACAAAACACATTAATTCTTCCTTCTTTTATACCCATTTTCCAAATATTTGGAAAAAACCCCACGTCACACATCCCTTGCATATGCATACTGTGAGGAATATTCTTCTCAAAGTGATCAGTACTTACTGTCTTCAGAGAAAGTAAATTGGTAAAGCACAAAGAATCGAGAAGTTTGCAGGCAGAAGAAGATTTAGGATAAGGAGGAAATCTCATAATACTTGAGAAAGGGAAGGAGTAACATGTCCTATTCTATTCTCAGAATATCACATCACATTCAATAAGTTGGACCTAATATGTAAAGCACTTAATGATCTTGGCATGGTATTCCTGAGAGACAAACCAATCTCCTTTTGGCAAGATGGAGCCACTGACAGCAAAGAGTGCAATCAGGTCAGCTTTTAGCAGAGCCCTCTGCAATTATTTTACTGAAATTCTACTTCATACTGCCTCACCACGGGACAGTATGTCACTGGAATCACCTCAGCAAAGGTAAAGGTGTCACCTAATGAGTTTCATACTGACTGTTGACTTCACAGGAGACAGAAACAGAAATATTTAAACTGAGAAAAATTTGCCTCAGAAAAGTTTTGTTTATCTTTTATTGCAATTTAATTAAAAGCCATTGATATTAAATTATGAGCTTTCTGCTGCAGTAAGTTACTCGGGCGATCATTTTCATGCTGATGATGACAGAATCTTGAAGTCAAACCTAATAATTAAATTCAGCAAAGAACATCAGAGGAAAAATATTGACTGAAGCATCATTTCACGGTTTGTTGAGGTACAATATCTCATCCATTGCAGGGGAACCTGCTTGTAGTGAGGTCAATCTGTTGCACATTGTGGCTGTTTCTTGGGTAAGTGGTGTGGCACAAGTGGGCACCGATTCCTGTAATTCCTTATCAGACAGATGTGAATTTGCACGGGAGAGAGGAAGAGGGAACTTCTGCAGTGATAGAGATTTCTACATCTTGAGGAAAGCACTGTGTCAGTGATGACCTATGTGTCTTTTGGTGTTGAAGAAGAGTGTCAGTCACATCCCGTAAACAAACAACTCACCTTGTCTCCTAATGGTTTCTAATGTACAAGCAATGGAAATAGTCCTTCCACAAAGGAAACAGATGTGATTTTTAGCCCATAGGTGGAAATTAAAGCTCGGAGTAGACTGGCAGTCATGAAGCAGCACTCAGATAGGGATCTTTCAAATGTCATCTAGTCCTTGAGTTGAGTCCTCAGAATTAAAACTTCAGATCTGGGCCATGTTTTACACTGGCCAATCAAGTATATATCTTATTAATCTCTTTATAATATGGAACAATGCTGAGGCTTAAAGCATAAGCAGAAGGACTGTGTGATATGTCTTAGAGACAGATCCCATAGGATATTTGACTATTTTAGAAACTGCCTGGTTTTGCTGAAAAACATTCATATTGTGATGTAGTAAACAAACAAATCTTTTATTTAAAAAGAACCTACTGATCCAGACATTCCATATCTTGTCTTAGGGTGAGTAACAACGAGCATTTAGTTGAATCATATGCGTTTCTCCCACCCTGTTCTGATTTCTAGTCCATTCTCCAGCCCTTTCAGCCCTGATCACCTTTGGTCCCATTTGTTATTGTAATACTCATACTCCTTCTTTAATCATCAGCATATCTCAAAATATTTGGAAAGACCTAACCAAAGAGACTCAAGAAATCTGTCACAGTACATCTGTTTGGAAAAGGGACCAATAATAATTACTTTCAGGCAGTTATTTTCTAATGATTTTTTTCACCCACCTTACTTCAGCTTGAGCAGGACCATCTTGCTGCAGTTTGTTTGTGAGAAAATAATATGAACCAATGTCAGTAGACATCCTAAAGCCTTCTGTAGAAGGAATTGACAGGCTTTATTTTCTTTTAAAAAAGCCACATTACTTTTCATTTCTCTCTGTGAGTGTTCAGATAGTCATTGTTCCATTGTGCCTGGTTGGCTGGCAAGTCAGTAGCCTTTGGCCTTCTATTCCACCTCTCCCTTTCTAAAAATGTTCACTTTATTTGCTGTTTCCTATCTTATGGGACCCCACCTGACTTCTAGGATTTTACAGACTCCTGACAAGAACACCGAGATATCTTTCCATGAATTAATCGAGAATCCAATTTAAATTTATCTAATTGATCTATACAACTTCTTCTATTTTTAATCTACTTTGATTCTTATTCCTTTGTTTCTGGCATTCATTTTTCTAGCTACCTGATTTGATTACAGTTGACCCACTTGCTGAAAATAGAAAAAAAAAAATGGTATAAAATATTTACACCTTCTTAAGCCTTCTAACAAGGAAAGGAGAAAAGCAGTTTCTTAAAATACCTTGCTGAAGGATACAGGGGATCCAGTCTAATAAAATTTTAAAGAATATGACATATAGCAGTGTCCATTCCTTCATGGGATGACTTAAACTGTCAGAGATTTCCTTCTCCCAGCCAAGAATAGTACCAAACTCCTGAAACAGAGGATGTGGACTGAGAACGACTCTGTCCTCATATGCAACAGCTCCTAAATCTTGAGGGTCTTTGATCTATCAAAGGCAGGAGCTAGTTAATGTAAGTAGCTGCAGAGAACTACTAACCACACATGCAGAGGGAGAAGAAAGAAGTGGGGAAAACATTTGTATTAGTGGGGTGGGGTGGGACTGAAGTAACAAATTTAATTTTCCATGGATAAGTGCAGTTCTCGTCAGGTCATAATTGCCTATCAGTCTTCTCCCTGTTCTAGCTCTCTAGTCATTCTCATATTTCAAAACTACCAGACTCATATGGGACTGGAGTTTTCTCCCTGCAGTTGCTACCTCTCCTTTCCTCTATATTTCTCATCTCCTGTAGAACTTGTCTGAAATGACACTCTGCTTTGACACAGCTACTCGACACAATCACGAAAAACTAGAGAGGCAATGAATCAAAACAGAAAATTTTGCAGGCTGCAGCAACTTACATGCCCCCAAAAAGATTTTAGAAAATGCATTTTCCAAAGCAGCATCCAGGGGATAGTCCAAAGGGTGGGAAACTCGCTGATGTCTGTCAAGAATTACAACTGATGAACAAGATCTCCTGGGAAAGACTGTGTAACATCAATAACACAACAGACATAGCAATAAAAGACCCAACAAAACAAATCACAAAAAAAACCCCACAAACCCACCCACACCCCCCCATTGATACAGCATTAATAAATAATAAGTAATAGGGTATGTAATGAATTAATACTAGTCAAATTTTTACAGAAAATATGTCTCATAAAACAAATAGAATTTAAATATTTTATGATTTTCCCAGGCTGGCTAATTAAGGTAACAATAAATATATAATGTATTTAGACTTCTGCATGGTGTTTGACTTTTTGCTGCGTAACTCTGATTAAAAAATTATTTCCCTATAATGTCAATAAGTCACATGTTAAGGAGATTAAGACCAGGCTAATTCACAAACCTGCAAATGGGTTTGTCAATGGGAAACCATGATAAAGAGAAGTTGCTCTAAGCAGGGTTCTGCATAGACTGTTGCTAGGTCTGTTGCTATCCCTCAATTCTGGAAAGAAGTTTGCAATCACCATTTTTAATATTTGGAGATAACACAAAGGCTGTCAGCATGCTAAATAATGCAGAGAATGGAACAACAGTGCACAGCAATACACATCACTCAGCGAGTTGATCCCAGACAAGGTTATGTAGCCAAGGAGGAGGAGAAGGAGGAGGAGTGGGAGGAGGATTCTCAGGTCTTAGCACATGCTTCACTCACGAGAGCAGTGGTGTGTCAGGAAAGGGACTGCTACATCTGCAGAGAGCAAGACAGCCAACAGGGCAGGGAGGTGAAGGATGTGCTTTTGTCCTTTGGCTGCCCTCCTAATGCATCCGTCCTAATGCTTCACCCTGGAGAAGAGAAAGCTCAGAGAGGCATTACAGCAGCCTTCCAGTGCCTGAAGGGGACCTGCAGTAAAGCTGGGAAGGACTGTGTGTAAGGGCATGCAGTTGATAGGACAAGTGACAATGATTTTAAAGAAGTGAAGGGTAGGTTTAGATTAGACATAAGGAAGAAGCTCTTCACTGTGAGGGTGGAGAGTCACTGGAACAGGTTGCCTAGAGAGGTGGTGGAGGCCCCATCACTGGAGATATTCAAAGTCAGGCTTGGTGGGGCTCTGAGTTACCTGGCCTAGTTAAAGATTTCCCTGCTTACTGCAGGGGGGTTGGACTAGATGATCTTTAAAGGTTCCTTCCTACCTAACACATTCTATGTTTCTGGTGTTTCTGCTGTATCTTTTCCTTAGGAGACACCCAGTTTGCCTGGGTAGAGTGTGCTAGCAATACCAGTATTGTTGACTCCTATTGGAGCAACCCTACAGTAGGTAACCAAGCTCCCAGTCAAGTAGTGATGACAGACAGCTTGAAGGCCTCGAAATGAAGATCCACTTTATCTAATTTAGGTGATTAAATTTAGGCAGGCAAGATCTCTCCTTGGAGGCTTCCAGAGTGACCTGCCTATCCCCACTGATCATGTGGGGAATTTCAGCTCTTCTGTTGGGAGGAACTTGACACTGACTGAAATAAACTGGATCACAGTCCCTGTGAAGCCACTTGACCTATATAAATCTGTACTGATAGGGAAGTTGGTCTTATTCACTCACAGTTATTGCCTGAGGAGCCTGCCTTGCTATTTAGTCCATTACATTAGTCCAGTGCAACAAAAATCTGATACCACACGTTTGAATCACCTTTACTCTCTATAGTGCAAATACTGTGTCAAGACTTAAGAGCGTCCAGAGTCTCCACTAAGGCCAGGATATGTCCTGAATAAATACAAAAGATACCTCACCAAGAATTTGGGGAACAAAATTTGAATTTCCCACTGGTGCAAATGGGGACAAAATCACTGAGTTCTCAGTTTTATTCTAATGGTATGCTTTTCTTTTCTCTTTGCCTATCTCTCAGTTCCAGTAATCCATAATCTGCTCTTCTATTTTTCTATTTTATAGCCATCCCACTGGAGTAATATGAACCATAATCAATCAATATTTGTAAAGCACTCTGAGGCTATCAGGTGGTAGGAAGTGTATAAATGCAAATTGTCACAATTGCTTTTACACTGCTGCCAAGGGACCTGCAAGCAGAATCAGGCCCCCATATATTCTGATAAACACAGGCTCAGCCGCACCTTTTGAAAGCAGACAGCAGATAAAATCTGAGCAAGTGTAGGAAGAGAGAAGTTTAATAAAACATAGCAAACGATCATTCGACAGTTATTTAAAATTTTAAGACTGAATATTTCATCTGTCACAGTTTTGCCCAGTTTTGCTTCTATCAATACCTATACTTGGAGTATAATTACTCTGGGTTGCCTGTACTGGTGTACGTTGTTCATGACGTAGTGCCCTAGTCTTTCTGGGTTACTCTTATAGTCAGTCTTGCCTAATACATGGTGTGTCAGAGTTACTTAACACATGGTGTAATCCATGTGACTGTTATTATACATCCACTTAGTGATAAGTAGCTCTCATATGCTGAGAGAAATTATACCCAAGTAATACTCTCCATAGACTATACATTGTCTGGGGTAAACGCAGACAACTGTCTCAAATGTAGGCATCTATAATTGATTAGTCAAATCCCATCCTATAATTACCTCTGTCAGTAAATCGAACAGTACCAGGGAACATTCCCAGGGACTGGAATGCAATCATCTATATTCTTCAATGATTAGAATGGCATCTGGAATGATTTTGGCTCAAAGCAAACAGCACTTTCCCAGTGCAATCCTGAGTGTGGGTCAGGATCCAGCACCAGCCAGGGACCGTTCTGAGCTGTCGGTTTGGATGCAGCTTCCCTGTTCCAGAAGCTGAGATACTTCAGTGCTTCAGACACAGCCGGGCTGTGCCAGCTGGCCTCAAGGCTAGAAAATGGGCCCTGGAACTGCTTAGTTTTACTTATCCACAGCTCAACACTCATCATAGTTGTGGCTGGGAACATTCAGTGAGTAGACCTTGTAGTCCAAATTGACAGGACACTTACAGCCCCACTGGATATGTCATATGAGTGACACCCCACAGGAACAATGAGGCAGAGTCAGGAACAGGACCAGGCCCAGGCCCACTCCAGGCAGTATTCAAATGCATCATATTGCTCAGACTCTCTCAGTCCCAGGCTCTTGATGTTGTGTGGTTTGGTTTGCTTTTTAGTTGTTTGGTGGGGTTGGGTTTTTTTGTCTGTTGTTTTATTTTGGTTGGTTTGGGGTTTTTTTGTTTGTTTTGTTTCAAACTCTGCATTGCTCTTTAAAAGGTAGAAAGAAGCTGGACTGGCAGATCTTTCATGGAATGATACATTTTTCAGGGACTCATGGTCATAAAATCATAGAATGGTTTCGGTGGGAAAAGACCTTCAAGATCATTGAGTCCAGCCATCTAATCCCACTAGGTCCAACACTAGACCATGTCACCAAGCATCTACTCTTCTTTTAAATATCTACAGGGATGGTGACTCAACCACCTCCCTGGCAGCCTGTTCCAGTATCTGACAACTTTTTCAGTAAAGAAATGTTTCCTAATATCCAACCTAAACCTCCTGTGACACAACTTCAAGCTGTTTCCTCTTGTCCTGTCACCAGCTACTGGGGAGAAGACACTTACCGCCACCTCACTACTACCATTGTAGAGAGTGATGAGGTCTCCCCTCAGTCTCTTTTTCTCCTTCATGTAGGTTTCCTCTACATGAAACACATTCTGCTGGTCTCTATTACAAATATCTTAAGGCAATGCAGCTTTCAGAAATAACAGCATGCTTTTTCTTTAGACTCTTTTCCTAGGTAATGAATTCCTTAGTTTCCATCCTCCTTTTTTCTCTTGCTGAAACTACCATGCCCTTCATGTCATTAAACAGACAACACTACCAGGAGGTGAGGTTTATTGCATATCTCTTGATTTCATGTCAGTCGAAAGAAATAAAGTCCTGAAGCTGGCTGCATCTCCTCCTTCCCATCAATTTCTGTATCAGCTTCTCTTCTTGCACTCAGCCCTGTCCTCACAGGACCCACTGCAAAGGCCGTCTCAGGCCACCTCTGAAAAGGCAGACTAAGGCTGACAAAATTAGTGGAGGTAACCTGCAATAAAGGAGAAGCAAGAAGCCTCTTAGAAGGACATTTTATAAAGGTGGTGTCTTTGGCAAGAGACCTTTGTATTCTGAACCCACCTTTGTAAACAGAGAATAGCACTGCCGTGTGACACCACCCTCTGATTTGGGGTAAATAACAACTCCATCCTCCATTCTCAATGAGGAGGTGAAATAATTCAAGGCAGGTATCCAAGATGTTGTCAGACCCAGGATAAATACCATCTCTACTCTTGCTGGGGTTCCTGTGACTTTTCCAGCTTTCTTTGGATCTGTAGCATTAAAATGACATCGCAGCAGCATCACCAGCCAGCTTGAAAACCCACAGGGTAGATATGGCCTCTGTGTAAAGCCTTAAGGAGGACACGGATAGCAGGTATGATTTACAGTTCCACAGATCTCTATCCAGAGATGTGTTGTAGCAAACACTGTTGTTTTCAAAGTACTTTTGTGAATAGGCAGGGACATGAAAATAAAGACATATGGTAACAGAAGAAATGAATATTCAATGTTAGCCTTTTATGACAGTAGGAAGGACAGTAACAAGAGATGAAAAGATGGTGGGTTGTTGGTTTTGGTTTTTTTTTTTCAGAAAGAGAAGGAGGAACACATGTGGGAGTGGATTTGTTTGAATTTTTCACTCATCTGAGGTAGCTTCCTCAGTCAGTTCCATTTTCTCCAGCTGAATCAATATTTTCTCTCTCACAAAAGAGAACGAAACCACAACTTAACCTTCCCACCCACACAAAACATATTACTTAACTGCCTGCCGTTCCCAGCTATCTTTGCAAGCTGTCTTCTTTCAGTGTTTTAATTTTTCAACCCTCTCAATGAATAGAATACATTCACATTACGCAGCTTATGATGCTTTTTACTTGTCACAGATCTCACAGCTCCTTGCTAACACTAGAGGCTTTTATCAGGTAACAGTGTGGATTAAATATAGTTGCTTAGAAAATGATAAGTATCTTTTTACAACAAAAAAAAATCTCCAAACCCTAAAAAATGAGACAGGAACAAACTGGCTTGTTTCTTTCTAAGAAATTTCAATAAAGCTTCCAACTTTTGTTAAAAAAAATAAAATTTAAAAATATTTTGAGAATTAACTAGAAAAAAATATTTAAAACCTGTTCCCAAAATCTTTACCTTTCAATTGATACTTTTTTTTTTTGCTTTTCAAATATAAAAGAACTTACTTCTTGTATGAAAACCAAAATAATCCCATAATTGTAGAATAAAACACTGGGTTTATGCCCAACATTTTTCAAAATATGTTTTTCATATATGAAAGCACTGACCAATTTTATTCAACAAATGTTAACCCTGTGAAAACTTCAGCTTGTCAATCTTTTCTTCTGAGAGTAGTGTTTTAGCAACTTCACCAACTGTCCTGGCAGCTGCTTGAGGAAAAAAACCCACATAACTGGGGTTAAAACTTCTAATAAAGCAAAATATTTGAAAATCAATCAGTACCTAAAGGATGATTTGCTTCATTCCATGCAAGGGTTTTGATCTCTTTAGCCCCTGCTCTTTTTGTTATTGCCACTATAGCCTCCTGTGTCCGTACCAGTAGCCAACTGTCCGTGCTTCTTGTCAATCTCAAGTGTTTCTGTTTAAAATTTCCAAAGTCTGTGGGTGAAGGTTTCTGACCCTGTTGCACTTGACATCCTCCCCAAGATGCATGAGGTGTTTCATAACTTCTGTTTCTGTAGCTGGCATGGTTTGCTCAACTGTTTTCAAAACCAGCACATAGCACAGAAACAAAACAGCAAATTCAACAACAGTAACCACAGGTTTTGGGTTGAGTTTTTTACCCAGCTCTTACAATCCTTCTCCAGCACCCTTATCCCTCAACAATATATACAGAGACCCCTTTCCACCCCACGCTCCCTACCTTGCTCCTGTGTAGTGCTTAGATGGAAGTTTGAAGAAGTTGAGAACTTAACTGAGAATTGCTAATAAAGGATATTTTTTTCCTACAATTTTGCATTTCTAAAACTAAATTCTATATCGTACTGGAGTGTTTCTTTCCCATTTGGTAGAAAACTGTATGAACAAGAACTGTTAGTTGGGCTGAAGTTTATTTTATTTTCTCTTACATACACAGCCTCTGTGGCTATTCTAAATTATTCCTCTGGATTTCCACTCTTTAATGTCTTTTTATACCATTAATTTTTACTATATCCACCCAGATATTAAACCACAACAACTTAAAATCACTGTGTCAATAGGACTGGTTTTAGCTTTACTAGCTTGTAGGGCGGCCTGGCTCTCAGACCCCCAACTCTACCTTCATCAGTGTACCTATGCCAACCCCTTTAGTCCATTGATAATTCTTATTTAAACTGTCTCACAATCTCACGTGTCTCAGTAACCCTTCCAGTTCAACACACACCCCCATGCAGCCCCATCAGAGTGGCACAGCCCCATCAGATTGGCACAGAGGGGTGGTTCCCTCCCTGCTATAGGATGTCTCTGCAAGTAAATTGGTATTGCTTTGACTTTCTGCTGTGTAATGTTTTTCCAAAACCTTGTCCACCTAGCCCTATGCTATAATCCCAGGAGGGTTTTGTGTAAAATTATTTGTTCACAAAGGTGTCTTCTATCTGGTGAGGTTTGAGGTTTTTTTCCCAGATGTTGTTGCATTTTCTTCCTAGATGGATCTTGTTTCAAACATTTCTGAGTGTTTCAAATCTCTCTGTGGTTTGTTATTTCTCTGGGCTCTGGACTCTCTAAGCCATCACTCAGTTCCACCGCCTAACACCCCTGATATGTCAGTTATTTCCCTTTAAAAAGGATTCATTGGATGACACCTGGGAGGATATAAATATCAGCATTTCCCAACACTGCTCTCTGAAAAGGTGCTGATTCTCTGCTTGTTTCTGAGATGTACTTCAAACTGACTTTTTAGATCCTACATGGATTTTGCCATTCGAGATGACCGCCATACGGCAGTGGTCATTTTATCATCCATGTCACCTGTGAGACCACTAATGAGGGATCATTAGCATGTACTCCAACGCACAGACAAGACCAACCATCAGTGCCCTTTGGCAATATCACTTTATTTTCCTGCCTAGGAAGGAACTCTCGTGTGCTCAGTCACACCTTTCATTGCACATATTTATTTGCCCTCTGTTTGCAATGCCATATCTGAATGCTCCACTGCAGCATCCTGTCCAAGTTGTCCAAGACTAGAAGAAGCTGCAGAAGTAAACATACTTTGCAATATGTTATTGAAGCAGCAGAGGGACCCACTCCTCCCAGGGTGGGTGGTTCAGACTGCTTGTGCTGTGCTCCTGAACTCTTCCTGTGGTTAGCAGCAAGGTCTGGCCACCTTCCTGAGCCATCTCTAGCTCTGTGGAGGGCTCACTGGGCAAGGGCCACGGAACCGCGGAGCAGTGATGTAAGCCACAGTGGCAATGAGTGCCAAGGACCCAAAGGCTGTAGGCAGAGCTTCTACAGCCTGTGCTGAAGCCCACAGAGCTAAGGTGTATCTGCCAGTTGAATCCATAAGTTAGATACGGTGACATACACTGCCAAAGGCTGTTACAAGCCTGCACGTGTATATAAATGAGGTTCTGGCTTCTCACTCAAGGTCTCGCATACGTGTGTGAGTACTGAGGCTCAATAAAGCCTTTGTGTTTAGACTTCATTCACTGGGAGCACTCAACCATCAGCAGAAGCACATCATAAAATAGACAGAGATCTGTAATTTGTGCTGATGTAGCTTAGCATTTCCTGGGGTTGTTGAGGCAGTTTTCCATCACGGGCAATGCTTTAAGCTGAGCAGATAGGAGGCTGATAGAGTCTTTTCTACATAATTTCCCACCTTCAGCCTCTCCTTGTTGCCTGTAAGAGCTCCAGCCTGCATTTGCAAATGCCTCCAGATCACCGATATCTAGGCCACTAAATAAAACCAGCCTGAATTTGAAAGGTGTGATGTGCTTGCAGCATCCATTAAAACATCTAAACATTAAGGCAGTTTAACCAAAACAGTTGTGAGTCTTAGCTGCTCATTTCAGTAAGGTAGAATTCCAATCCAATGTTTCCAGCCTTTCTGTTGCATCCCATGTAAGAATTTCACATTTCCACACTCATGCAGGACCTCAGGCTCCCAAACTCAAGCACTGCAACCTAACACCCAAACCACCTAACAGCAAAGCCCTCAGAGGTGGGCTGCTTCTCTGTATGTCTTGGTCATCCACACAGAAGTGTTTGTGTAAGGGTGTCAGCATGAAAGGGATTGCTGTGGTTTTCCCCAAAAGGCTGGTAACTGCCTCAAGCTGAGCATAGCCCGCTGTTTCTCTCATCCTGGATCAGGCAGAGTCTGCTGAGTCTTTAGTTCCTCAGTTTCTGCTCTTCCTTCTGTTTCAATAAGGTTTATTAGGGAAGAACCTTGCTCTCTCAAGTTTCTCACAATGTCCTTGGTCCCATCCCAGAATAGATCAGTTTCTGTTTGACAGAACTAGCTAAAAAACAGACAGAATTTGTGAGGGGGGGCACTAAGCAGAAAAAAAAATGCATTTTTCAGGTTTTGCTTTCTGATTACTTTTCTTAAACTTCTGAGTTTAGCATAAAGCTCCTGCAAAACAAGCCTGCTTTTTCTCCTGCCCTGCATGCAAGGGGCTGTCAGGTCTGCTGGGGCTGGACCTGCTGTCCCAGGTGGTCCTGGCTGAAGGTCCTGGAGGAGCAGAGCTTGCTGCCTGGAGAGTTGGTGGGCAGCTCTCCTGCAAATCCACGCAGTTCCCTGCTGCTGCCCCTTGGTCCGGGGAGCTGCGGATTTTTTTTTTCTTCTCTTATGTAATGGTCTGCTGGAGTCTTTGCTTGGAAAACCTCTTTTTCAGCTGGAAGGTGTCAGGAGAAGCGTTCTACCTCTCTTGGGTCACTGCTCAGGGAGCTGCTGGCCGTGGTGGGGGGTGTGGAGAGGTGCCAGAAGCAGGAGGCAGCTCCCCCCCGGCTCCCTCCCTCGCCCCAAGCCCTTCTCGGAGTCACTCACCCTCTCG
>VXBZ01012599.1:418662-437654 GCA_013399135.1 Heliornis fulica | reverse complement strand
CTCTGCCCGGTCCCTTCCACCCCCGACACACACACACACACGCTCACACACACACCCCCCATTGATCAATATTTGGCTGTCTTGCTGCAACTTGCTGCAGTCTTTTAAAGGAGTAGTAGAGAGAGAGGGAGAGAGAAAGGGAAACTGACAGGAAGGGGTAAGGAGCTACACATGTCACATGTGCTTTCTAAGACGGCCAGGAGCATCTGCAGGCTGGATCTGGTGGAGGATGCTGCGGCAGGTGATACACAGAGGGCTCCAGTCGTTTTTCTACAAGCTGGGCTTATTCGTGAGCAGGCATCCGGTGTTTTTCCTCACTGTGCCCGCAGTCCTGACCATCATCTTCGGCTTCAGCCTGCTCAACCGCTTCCAGCCTGACACTGACCTGGAGAGCCTGGTAGCCCCCAGCCACAGCCTGGCCAAGATCGAGAGGAGCTTAGCCAGCAGCCTTTTCTCCCTCGATCAATCTAAAAGCCAGCTGTATTCGGACTTGCACACCCCGGGGAGGTATGGCAGGGTGATTCTCCTCTCCAAACCCGGAGGCAATATTTTGCATCAGGCTGATGTGATCCTGCAGATCCACCGAGCCGTGCTGGAAATGAAGGTGAACTACAAAGGCTATAATTATACTTTTTCCCATCTGTGTGTGTTGAGAAATCAGGATAAGAAATGCGTGCTGGATGATATTATTTCAGTGCTAGAGGATCTGAGGCAGGCTGCCCTCTCCAATAAGACAACAGCCAGGGTGCAAGTGAGCTATCCCAACACTAAATTAAAGGTATGCTCTTACTGCATGCTTTTGCCAATTAAAGAGGCAGCACTTCATTTCTTGTCCTAAACAGCAAAGAGAAATATAATCATATCTCTCTATATATATATATGTATGTGTGTGATCTGGGCTTTCCTGGGGAAGCAGCCGAAACCGGTGCCTTGCTATTGTTCTGTCCGGGGGGGTGTGTGGGGGTGTGTGTGTGTGCACTGTACGCTAACGCACCCGGAGAAGGAGGGAGTGGAGAGCAGCTTCGGGACCGGGGGACCTTGCAATGCCTTGAAGGGTTAATACATCGTGGGGGGAAAAGGGACGGGAGGTCTGGAGGGGGTCATGTGTGTGTTGAGAGCTGGGCTTTCACCATCAACCTTTTCCAGCCCCACTACCGTGGAGGGACAATTTATCATTAATATGACCAGAAAAGGCTTTCCTCAAATGCACGGCCAGCATGTCCCTGCCTCCGCGAGTGCCGTAGGAGCAGCAGGAGGTTTGGACCAGAACATTTCAGGACAGAACATGGACCAGGACACATTTCAGGTGTCCTGCCTTCTTTTTCTTTACCTGCATGCAAAGAAGGGGAAGGGAGGGGGAATTTTTTTTTTCTCTTGGTGTGAAAATAATTAACTCCGCTGCTGATGCATGGGCTGGAGTTTTGGGATGGATCATCTAGAGGCTTCCAGCAAAGGTGAAACAAGGTAAAAGGCGAAAGAAGTTTCTGTCTTCCCCATGAAAAAAAACCCAAACAATTCAGCAGAAATGATCTCAGGAATATTTCCTTGGCACGTGAACACCCACCCGCTTTCCCTCTATAGAGCAACCCAGCTCACCAGGACTAAGCTGCTATGAGCAAATAAGGTGTAAAGTTTGCAGATGTCTGTGAAAGAAGTTTCTGCAAATTAGTCTATACACGTGCTTCCCCCAGGAATTGCACCAGAGGAAGGATTTAGCTAACAGTGTAGCAAACTCCCGAGCACACTAGTTACTCATGGCTTGGGTCATAGGTAGGAGGACATTGTCCATCTTGTAAACCAGAGAGGCTCTTTGGGGTTACCTGTACCCCTTTTTTCCAGGAGACCCTCAGGGATGAGTGAGGTAGTGCTCTTGAAAGTATGGACCAGGCACTGAAGTTATAATTTGTTTCTTCTTCTTCATGTACCAAGAGAAAAAGTAAAGCCAGTCCCTACCCCCGGAAATGAAGCGGAGACATACGTTGATTCTATTGGTCTTTTTGCTTCACTGAAAGGACCAGGTGGGACAAGTGGGATTCAGACCCACTGTTCTACATGGCACAGTGTAGGTGGGATTTGGACTCATTGTTCTAGATGGCACAGTGTTTGTTTTGTGCAGAGTTGTAGCTGTTTAGGTTGAGTGTGGAAATGAAAAGGTGTCCCTGTGGTTGCTGGAAGGCCTGGAGTACAAGGAGTACTCAGTAATACAGATTATTCTGGATTAAATATCACTAAACTCTTTTTATCTGTTAGTTGGCTAGGCAGACAATCCTACAGAAATAAAGGGGGGTTTCTTCCATTTTGCTCATTTTTAAAATGAAGATTAAGATAGTTCAGTGGAGAACACTGATAATCTGGATTAAGGTAATTATAAACCAGGTTAATACAGAAATAGTTATTGTACTCTCTAAATTCAGATTAATTTTCCTGTGTAAAGAAACCTTTACTGAGTTCATCAAAACTAGAATAGGATCACTTGCAATACTTTTTTTTTTTTTTAACTAGAAGAGTGCCTACATCTCCTCCTCTCTTAAAGATTATAGCAAAGGAAAAATAACCTCATCTGGTTTAGAGATTTATTGGAATAAGTGATTGGCAGATAATTCACACAGAGAAAAGATAGCATAAATATCTGACTAAGCACTGCCAAATGCCAGCCTGGCACCTCCAATCCTCCAAGTAATTGCTTTGTATCATCTTCTGGATGAAGGAATAAATGCTCCTAAGTACCTAGGTTTAATGTTTGACAGAACAGGGAGCTTGCTACTGGCTTGCTACTGGCTACTACCAGTGAGGTAAAGCTACCAAAATCCATGACTGTACTTTAGAGAAGTGGTTACAAGCCATTTCTGCAGATAGGGAAAGTCCCTGGTGCTACTAAGAAGCAGAAACACATTTTGACACAGTTTTTCTTCTACAGTAAGAACTCTGTTGTGGTCCTGTGGTCAGCCCTGAACCTGGACTGGCCTTCAGATATAGTGTGCTCTGAGAGACTCACCTCCAGCTTCTAGGAATAAATTATTATTATGTATAGATGAATTCACAAGGTAAGACCCCTCTTTGTCTTCCCTGTTGTCCCCTCTACAACGCTACAGGGTTAGGAAGTTGTGGGCAAATACCTCTTGTTCTCTTTCAATCAGTGACCAAAATGTGATTTAATCTAGGCTCCCAGGCCATGAGTTGAGCTTCTTCTCTCTCTGCACTTCTGAGCAAAGACTGTGGAAACCCAGGCCTGTACTCCTTGTTTTGGGGTGTCTAGATGTGTTTACGTAGAAGTACTTTGGTTGCTGCACTCACTAGGGTAGATCAGTCTCTGGGTGCTCAGAGAAGGAATAACCCCTGTGGCTGTAGCTACAATGTTTTTTACTTCTTTTTACCTGAGTCATGACATGAAGGAGCAGTTGTGGCTAAACCTCACGGGATTGCAAACGAGGGTGAAATCTGTCTGCTTTATTCATGTGTACCGGTGTCCATTGCACTCACCAGTCTGTGTCCTTGAGCGCTTTCTCAGCTAACCTTTCCTGCACTGTAGGGACCCACTAGGATCTTCTAGGTTGCCTCACCTTCTCAAAGGACACATTGCTTGGTTAATACTGGGAGATTTTGCTTTGTCTTGTTCTTTTAACAATGGCCTGAGATCAAACAAAATTCTTCTGAAAACATTCCTGTGGGTTTGCAAACCAGGAAGGTGTCCCAGGTGTGTTTAGTCTTCAGCTGACATGGGTCAAGTGTCGATCTGTGCTGATTTGTGAGCCACAAAGACAATGGTGAGCTGTTCCAACCACTGCTCTCCTGCTTCATAGGGCAGCTGCAAAAATTTACTGTAGTTTCTTCTTTCCCTCACAAGTCTTGTGAGCAGCTGTCACTTTGTCTCTCTTCTTGCCTGTTGTTGGAACCCAAATCAGTTTGATTCCCTCAGGTGAGCTCTTGCCAGAACTTTCACAGGAACTTTGTGGGAGCTGTATGTGCAGGTTTCAGCAAACTGGTTTTGAAACAGCTGTTACTGGGCTGCAAAATCTAAAGAAACTTCTTGGCTTTTCCTCAGAAAACCTGGCTGTGAAGGGTAACGATTGTTTAGTCATTACTTGCTATGTTGTTGAAAAAGCTTCTAGCCCTGAATACATCCATCTTCACTGTCCCTCTAAGTGGGGAAGTCTTGTTCTCTCCACTCTCCAGAGAAGGAGCAGAGATGACACTTACACCCAGAGTGCAGGCTGCAGCTTGGCTTCGAGTGCTGACGTGGGTTTAAAATCCACTCTGCCGACACAGCAGTCATTGTAGGCTAGTTTAGGCTTCCAAAGGTGAGGTGATCCAGGCTGTGTGCAAATGCCTGTTCTCGTTTCTTTGGGGACACTCTCCTGCCCACCCGGTGATTGCTATGCTATGCTGCAGTCTGCAGCCCAGCCAGAAGAGTGACTTGCTCAAGGTCATGCACAGACACAGTGGTGAGCAGGAAAACAAAGCTGAATGTATGAAGTCTTGATGAAGACTTCTGAGATACGTCCTGGAGCAAGATTGCTCATGCTTTGTCCAGCCCAGGACAAAAAAAAAAAAAAAAAGTGTTCCTTGGGTTTGGGTTGTGCCCTAACTCCATAGACTGAGCAAGTCTCCAGTAAGCACTGACCCTCAGACATCAAACTGTTAAATTGCAAGTTTTAAAAATTCCTGAATCATTTTTGGCAATTAAGTCTTCCAGGGCAGCGCCTGGGCATGGCTTGAGAGTTGGCATGGGAAAGGTTCATTCCTGGTTGTTATATCTACTACATCCTGGGGATAACAGTGTGTATCTGCTTGGATGTTTTATGCCTCTGCCCCCAGGGCCAGAGCATGGTCTGAGGCACATTTTATTTATTGGTATAGACAGGATTATTAATTACACGGGGATTATTTCTTGTGTACTATCAGATATGAGGAAGGAGAATGGTTTATGACCCTAATATGCCAATAACCCCAGAAGATTTGCCATCCTTATCAGGGTAAAGGAAAAAAAAACCCACTACAAAGAATGATTTCTGAACACAGACCTTACCCATGGGGGGCAGGGGGGAGGGGGGAGGAGAAGTGTGAAAGCATTTTTTCAGGTGTTTCAACTTTACTGTTTCTTTTCATGTTTATTTGATGGTTTGTCTGAGAAAACGGTGACTTGGAACTTGATATCTCTGAGATCAGAACAAATATGACAACTCCTAGTTAAAAGCAGCCTTTGTAAGCAGATTGGGTTTTGTAATACCTCTTTTGATTAATTAAGCATCAGTCATTTATGAACAGTAAGCTAAACAGCAGCCAATAAAACAGACATCTCTATTCCTGCATTTGTGATAAGCACATCAGCTGGATATTGAATCCTTTATTGCTTAAGTACAAAAGTTACTTGCATTCCCTTAGCATCTTGAAACCTGTAATTGCAGACTTTCTACTGGCTAGGTTCTCAATTTTTCTCATGCTGACATCTGTATTTTAAACAAGCCTTGCTCCGTTTGCATTCATGGAGTTTTTCCCACTACTCTAAGATTAATTCCTCCTTACATAACTCTGAGGCACTGACCACTTCCATGGGACAGAGGGGCAATAAAACCAGAGCACACCTACATCACAGTAGGCATCTGCATATCAATATTATCCACAAACTATTTATTCCTTCAGTAAAGTTGGTTTAAGTATAAGGTAACTCTGACTCCAAGGACCAGATGCTTCTTCAGAGGCAGTGTGTCTCTGTACCCACTTGTGATACCACCTGTCCCAATACAAGTTCGTGGCTGGCAAAAGTTGTAAAGTCAAAGCAAAATAACAAAGCATGAACAGGAAGGCGATCAGAAGAGAAAGGCTGGAGGCAGCAGATAGTTTTCATCTCAGCCTCTTGGGTCAAGACAGGATCAGGGAAGCTGAGCTCAGAGTAGCTGCTCAGTAGCATGAAAAAAGATTGATAATGT
Source organism: Heliornis fulica (assembly GCA_013399135.1). Lineage (NCBI taxonomy): Eukaryota > Metazoa > Chordata > Aves > Gruiformes > Heliornithidae > Heliornis > Heliornis fulica. The sequence continues at coordinate 431,727 of VXBZ01012599.1, read as the reverse complement.
ATGAAGGCAAGTATGTGGCTTCTTCTGGCTCACAGGATGGGAAAACTTAGTTGGAAAAAAAAAAAAAAAGAAAAAATAGACTGTCTTCTTCTTCCAACTGTGTTTCCATACTGTCAGGACTAAGAAGGGTTTCTCACCCACCTGACCTGGAGCTGTTGTCTGCAGTGGGTTATCTGTGTCATTGGGAGATGTCCTGCAGCTATCAGCTCTTGAGGAAATGATCAGACAGCGTGCCTGCACCTTTGGGCAAGAAATAAAGCATTTTCTTAAGATTTTAGGAAAATTCTCCACTTTCTCTGCTTAGTACATCAGGGACAGTTTCCTAGCTCAGCTAGACCAGGTCTTAAGACAACCCTCTTGCCTAAAAGGCCAGACTATGAGCCCTGACGGCACCAAGGGCATGAAACCAGGTTACCCTGTATCAGGACAAGCTGTCCCAACATAAGAGAACAGCAAAAGAGAGCAGAAACCTGTCAAAACAAGGATGAGGGTTAGGGATGCTCTTTTTGCATTGCTGTTCTTAGGTTATGAACTTGAGTTTCTTTATTAGTCTCTGGGGCAAATTCCACTTTCACCTCACCAGGGATGTAGACAGCATGTTTGTTGGGTGTGGAGCTCATTCCTTCTCATCAAGCAGCTGAGAGAATTGACCTCATCAAAGGCAGCAAATTAAATATTCTCCACTGACCTCTCAGATGACCTAGCTCAGCTGCTTCATGCCTTTCCCTCCCAGCTATTCCACTCTCCAGTGTTGTCAGCATTTGCTGGGAGATGTGGCCTTTTGTGCAGTGCCAGGTCTTCTGGAGACCTGGATGTGACATGAATAATAATAAAGAAGCAGTTGGGAGCTTGGTTGGGTAGAGAGCAAAGGAATATGTGATTGTAAGCCCCTTCAGTTATTAACAGCTGCTCATCACTGTGGATCTGGAATGGCTGGCAATCATTTCACAAAGGTAGAAAGTCTGGTAGTACTTTGGCATTTTCCTACAATAGCTACTCCTCTGTGGACAGAAAAATAAAAAAAAAAGAAACCACCAAAGTACTTCTACTAATTATTCAGTTAACTCTTGGCAGTGTTTCTATGTTGCCATAACATTGTATCTCAACCATCCCTGTACCTTTCCATTTTGTCTTTTGAGCCTCTTACTGTACTGCCTGCGTGGGCTTTTGGAGGGCTCTGAACTTCTCTGTCTGAATTTACAATAGCTGTAACAAGAATTAAAACAAATTCAGATACCCCCATAGCATCTGAATGGTATCTCACTGCAAGGTGAGAGAATGCAGTTACTGAGGAGTCGTAAAGAAGATGTGTTATCTTCCCAGTGAGAGAAAGATGCTTGAGGAGATCCTTAAACCAACGTTAACTGATTAAATACTTGTTTGTGGTGTAAAGGGGAGGAACTTTGTAAGGAGAAAGATTAATAAATATATAAAAAATGGTATTAAATTATTTAATGTTCTTTATGTATGTGGGTGTACATATTACATATTACATATTACTTAGTAAAAATGGTGTAGGCAAGGTTGTGCTTGACATTTTGAAAATAGTAATCTAAGAAAATCTGTCTTAAAGCTTTTCAGCCACTAAGAGATAAAACAGCTCTGTGCAGAGTTGTGCCCAGTTATTATCACAGAAGTCATAGTGAAAAAAACCTGCTGACTGGTTTTCCAAGAGGAGTGAATTGAGGTATTAAAATCATGATCTTGCATTTCTACAGAAAGCCTTTAATTTATGCAGACCCACATCCCTTGCACACTCTAGTGCAAAGAGTGAGACGCTGTGCATGGCTGGGCCTTGAGATGCAAAGCAGCTTTAAATACAGATGAAACAAAGGCTTCAGAAATGCAGGAAAGAAGGTGCTGCCTGTGATGGAAAAGAGAGGGGAAATCAACAGGAAGCAGAAAGGGCAAGCTATAAAGTCTTTATACCTCTGCTGCTCACTATTCTAGTCTTGTTCTCTGTTTTTCTACCTGTTAAGGCTCAAGATGCTCATGTGGATTATAAACAGCAAAGGAGGTTCTTGCTAGTGGGTCAGTGGAGGATCCCACATAGGGAGAGAGCAGTGGCAGAGCTCCTGAGCATTGCAGAGGTGACTGCACGCCATGGCCCGGTCATTACCCTGGCCCTGGATTCACTGCGTGTGAACTACCTTCACTTTCACACTTTTTTCCCTTTAGGCCATTTAGAAGCAGGAGCTTTGGGTGAAGTGCTTGGAGATCTTTGATGACACTAGGAAGTGTGAATCCGGTGGCATGAGGAGAGTTTCCAGCTAAAAAGAATTGCTGTGGAGCTGGCTAGAGGGCAAACAGGGAGTAATTTGCTGGAGGTCAGCTCTGGTATGGCAAAGAGATTTTTCTGCAGCTTTATTTTATTCTTAAGCCCACTCATACATGGGTGGGTAATTCCTGCATGATGCCAGTTCTTCATGCCCAGCAGCATCTGCAAGACATGAGACAGCTCTCCCACAGCTGTGAGTCTGACAGATCAGTTTTTTTCCCTGGTTCTGCATTCTGTCATCAAATATGTTCTCCCCCAGCCCACTCTTGCTAGTAAACTGGTACTGCAGCTGCTGAGGGAACCACAGGTTGTGAGGCCAGGCACTATTTGGCTAATGAAAGGTTTTTGTCTGACTATTAACTAGTTGAAAGAGTCCAGCGCAGGGCCACCAAGATGATGAAGAGAGTGAAACATCTTCCTTATGATTCTGTGGTAATGATCTATAACTAAGATGGAAAGAGTCAGTCAGCACCAAAAGTGTGCAATGTTTCCTCAGTACATACAGTGGCAAACATTTCAGCATGGCCTGGAACACTAATTCTTTATAAATACTGAATGCACAAGGCCTAAAGCCTTGTTGTCTGCTCTGAGGCATACGGGAGGGCAAAGGCTTGCCTACCTGTCCCATGCCTTTGAAGGCAGTGCCACATTGCAGAGACTTCAAGTGCAGTGCAGCCCACCTACCTAAATCACCCAATTCAGGGTTAAAGACCAAGCTCCTAAAGTCTGAGACAATTAATTTCCTTGTGCAGTTGATGATGCCACTGAATACTTCCACATGGAAGTCCAAAACACCTAATGTGTGTCATCTCACAGTATATAGGGGACATAAATATCACCTATAGGACTGATTTAGTGGGCACCTTAAACCTCTGCTCAAATTAGGTACCTAGGCAAGACAGAAAGGTTGCCCTTCTGTAAGACAAGGTCTTGCTTTTCTTACACCTCGCATTCTTGTTTCCACCAGTGTTACACAAGTGTTGTCAGTCTGATGGGGAGGTGTTATTCTTACTACATGCATGGTGTATTTTTGCACGTGTATTAACAGCTTCATAAAGGGTGCTACAGTTCAGAAGCAGCCATGGAGTGTTTTGCTGCTTCTGTGCTAAATGACTAATTTACATATGTAAAATGCACATCGCCTGTGCTTCAAGTAGGGCAGACCCGTAACATTTCAGCAGAATTTTTTTCTATCAGAAGCTATAGTACTCTTGGAATCAAAAGTATCTGTGAAACAGTGCCTGTCTTTCCCTTAATTTTGCCTGGGAGGAAGAAAAGAGAGGGGTAGATTCTGATCATTTCCCAACAACATGCTTCTACTTTTTTGTGTTGAAAAATTATTTCAAAGTATTCTCTCAAAATTCTTTCCAAAATACTTTTCTCTGACATTATACTGTTGATTAGGAAATAAGCTAGAAGAAAAAAAAAGCTACTATTAACAGGAATCATGTCTCTTGTTTGGACTTTGGGGAAGGAGAGGTCACTGACATTTGAAAATCACAGAGAAATGAGGTCACCACATCAGCTCTGCCTGGCTGAGGACACAGCACAGCCTATGTGGACATGAATGAACATCTCAAGAGGGTGCTTTGGAAGACCCAGGCACTGTATTTATGGGCCAAGTGATCCTTGCTTCTTGTTTCCAGAGCAGGTTTACTTTGTAAGACAATTTGCAGTTCATTAAGAAAAAGATGCAGTTAGTGGTACTTCATTATGAAACACAATCTCTTGTTTGACGGTGCCTGTGACTTAAATATAAATTACTCTTTTCCTAACCATTTTCCAGGATGGTTTGAGTAGATTTTGATTCATTAACTAAATAGGTTAACAAATTCAGAGCTGAGCAGACGCAGCATGGAAATATTCATGTGCACTTTTCTCTTTAAAATCCACACTTCAGTACTCGTTTTTCATTTCATGTTCTTGACTCCCATCCTTCTGAGAGAGGTTTTATTCACAGATAAGTAAAAAATAGCCTCCAGTAGAGACTGAAGCACATTAACTTTTGGATCCAGATGACAAACACATTTCTCTTAAGGAGAAGCTGGCAGATGTGGTAACAAATGATCTACTAGTGTTTGTGGGTTTTGTTAATTAACATTATTTTTCCAGTCCATAACTGATTTTTATATCCGTATGTAAAAAACACTGGTCACCCAGTTGAGGCACAACAGATTTAACATTATAAATTGCATAGAAATTTGGGTTACTAGCAAACGTGAACAATTCTGAATATTTAAAAATGTCTTTCCAAACCTTTATTTCCCTAGGCTTCAGAGTTTGTACAAGTATTAGGCTTTAGGTGTATACCCAAAAATAAATTTCCCAAGCTTGACAATCTCAAGAGCTCCCCTGCTCTCATGAAGTATTTCACTATTTTTCATTTCTGAGAAGAATTTATTTTTCAAGAAAACATTAAGTTGTTTTTTTCCTAAAAGAATATTTGTATGCTTACAATTTTTCCCATTTTCTTATAACTAGGATAAGATTTTGGAGGTGGGAGAAAGAGGAGGACATCCTTGTATGGAAAAAAAAAATGTGTTCTATAAATGCCAAATGCTGTAATTGCATATATTCTGTGATCTTTTCATCAGAATACTCATCTCAAAAAGAAAGTTAAAGCAGGTCATTTGTCACTACTGAACAGACCTGGACAATGCTCCTTTGGGAATGATACCAACTTACTCTTTGAACTAGCAAAAATGACAAGGAAAAATAGAATAGACCAAATAGGACATTTTTCCACTTCTTTTAGAGTAGCTAAATAGAAGTTAACCACAATAGAGGACAATCCAGAATGAAACTCAAAGAAACTCAAGTACAACCTGAAATGATGAAATGAGTTTGAAATGTCTTTCTTATAGACTCTTCAATGAGGATACAGTGGACAGAAAGGAGCTTTCAGACGCAACTTTGTGAAGAAGTAGTTTGAGGTTTCAGGTGGTGATTTTTGTGCAGAACCACGTGTTCAAGAATTCATATTCTGCTGCAGTTCATATATTCCTCTCCTTTACATCGATTTTCCCACCCTAAAGGAGTGTCATGGTGCGGCTGGAGAAACTCAGTCAAACAGCTGTTGGAGTTTTATGAGCAATCTCATGCCTCTTCCATCTAACATCAAGAGGTCAAAGACATAAAAGATTTGTAAGGTCAGTCTAGCCCATTCCCTGGCTTGTGTGGGATTATGAAGAAATCATAATAGAAAAATTAATTCAGATTGACTTGGATGGGAAATCAGTCATGTAGGTTGGAAACTGGCTGAAAGGTTGTAAATGAAGAATCATGATAAATGATAATGTAACAAGTTTATGGAAGGTATCTTGCAGGGTATCTGGAGAATTTGTGTTAGGTCTAGTCTCATCTAACATCTCTATTAATTATCGGGAAGTGGAATTGAATTGCACAGGAATGAAATTCACAGATAATATTAAACAAGGAGGAGCTGTCAGCAGCTGCTGAGTCAGAGAATTTACACAGACAGAACAGGAGTGGTTAGAAACCCAAATAGAAAATAAAACAACTTTCTCAAGGTTTTTGGTTGCATTCTGATCTCCAAAGGGCAATTTAGGGGTCCTCCCTTGAAACAGATTGCTAGAAGCTGAGTTTTGCAGATGTCAGATTGCAGATGCAGTGCCTAAATTATAGGGCCAAGGTCAAAGACAAGTTGATATTACAGTTGGAGCTTTGCAATCCCACAGAAAGGACACTTAGTTTTATTTCAAACTGACACTGCTTTGCAGGTTATTGCTCTCTACAACTACCTGCAAGGAGGGTGTAGAGAGGTGGGGGTTGGTCTCCACTACCAGGTAACAAGTGATAGGACAAGAGGAAATGGTTTCAAACTGCACCAGGGGAGATTTAGGTTAGATAGCAGGAGAAAGTTCTTTACTGAAACTGTTGTCAGGCATTGGATCAGGCTGCCCTGGGAAAGTGGTGGAGTCACCATCCCTAGAGGTATTTAAAAGATGTGTAGATGTTGTGCTTGAGGACATGGCCTAGAGGTGAACTAGACAGGGTTAGGCTGTGGTTGGACTCGATGATCTTAAAGGTCTCTTCCAATCTGAGTGATTCTATGATTCTATGTGGGTCTCTAGTGAGAACCCACCTGGAGTATTGTGTGCAGTTCTGGAGTCCTCAACATAGGAAGGACATGGAACTATTGGAACCAGTCCAGAGGAGGGCCACAGAGATTATTAGAAGGCTGGAATGCATCTCTTGTGAAGATAGGCTGAGAGAGTTGGTCTTGTTCAGCCTGGAGAAAAGAAGGCTCTGAGGGCATATCATCACAGCCTTCCAGTACCTGAAGAGGCTTACAAGAAAGCTGGGGAGGGACCATTTAAGGCTTGTAGTGATAGGATGAGGGGGAATGGTTTTAAATTGGAAGGGGGTAGATTTAGACTGGATATCAGGAAGAAATTCTTCACTCTAAGAGTGGTCAGTCACTGAAACAGGTTGCCCAGGGAAGTGTTGGATGCCTGGCAGTGTTCAAGGCCAGGTTGAACAGGGACTTGCGCAACCTGGTCTAATGAGAGGTGTTCCTGCCCATGGCAAGGGCTTGGAACTTGATGATCTGTTGGGTCCCTTCCTCTATGTTTTGATGATGATGGACGTTTCACTACTTGGTGGTGTCCTTCATCCTTCACCTTCTTGCAGATCAAGTTCTGCAGGACGAAGACTGCTCCATATGTGGAGCTTGAATGGTGCTTTGGAGGCTGTAGATGATGTATTTTAAAACCAGTGAGGTCTTGCTAGATTGTTGCTTTGCCTTGTTATCTTTCTAGAAAGAAATCTATCTTCTTCTGGAGTTTTGTGCTGACTGCATGGATTTTGGATGGGCTAACCCTGAAGTTGTCTTGCCATGTTGTGCATCATTGGATTGTTCCTCAGCACTTTGAATTTGAAAAGCCTCATACCCCTAATGTCACAAATTGGCTCAATTTTGTCCCTGTTGAATGTTGTCATTCATTAATTATATTCTGGTTGTGCCAGAAAAAATCCTCATAGCAGAGTCTTAAAACTCAGTTGGGAAGGACAGTTAAAATATATTCAGCTGGGTCATTTTCACCACTTTTCGTCCAACTTGAGTGCAACTACAGACCAAGTGCAGAGGAACAGGTTAGTGATGTTTCTGAAATGAATTGTGGAATTAGGACATTTTTTCTCCACTTCTTGATGCCTGCAGCATCAGGCCACCTGCTGCAGTGACTGGTACTTGGTCTGGTACCATCCAGAGTCAGATTGTTACCCTGCCCTGCTGTTGAGGGTCCATAGCAGTTTATAAATGCTCATAAAGAGTCATTGTGGAAAAACCCATTCTGAAGATGGGTTATTTCTTCTAACTTGAGCCCTTGGATGTTTGGCATCTGATCTCAACTGGGCCCAGTGTGCAGTCAGAGGAGGGAAGGGTGAGCCTCCAGAAGCAATGGATTTTGCTTTCTCTGAACAGCTACCTTAGGCGGGGGTGAAATCACCCTTCAGAGACATCATGGACCATAGAAGGCATGTTCAGATTACTCATTTACCCTCCAGCTGGTTAAAATTGGGTGAGCTGAATACCACTGCACTTTCCTTTTCAATCACAAAAAGAAAAAAAAAAAAGAAAAAAATTTAATCCACGACATTTTCATAAGCATGGGAGTGTGTTAAATTTTGCAGTCTTTGTAGCAAAGCCTCATATCAGGTGCTGCAAGACCTAAGGTATAAACTTCTTTTGCACTGACACAAGAAAGAACTTACCAGAATAATTTCACATGGAAAATCAAGGCTTCTTCTCAAGCCCATCACAGCTTTGTCTCACACCAAATCTCTGACAGGGCTTTGAAAAACTCCTTTTGGAAATAGTTATTACTTGTAAAAGAATTAAATTACATTAATCTGAATAAGGAATTAGTTTCCGCTGAAGGAACCGGAATTAAATGCCATCCTCCTGCAAAATAGATTGCCAGATATTGGCAGTTTATTGCAGCAGGGAGACTGAGATTTTGCAGAATACTCAGAAGACAAATGCTGAGGTTCTATCATCTGGAAATACTTTACCATCTTATTGCTCTTTGGCTTACTTTGTCAGATTTTTTTTCCATAATATTTATTTGTTTGAAATCCAGAGGTGGCTGCATACCACAATATCCCACCATATAGCACATTTGTCCTAAAATGAAATGTCCATTCCTTCCTGTTCTGACAGAACCAAAACCTTTCCAAATAGATTGGACATATATGCATTGAAAAATCACTTTGCAGTCCACAGGACTTCTAAAAACATTTTTTTGTTTTGTTTTGTTCCCCAAGCATATGATACATTAAAGTAACTGTAAAATATATATTAGGAGAAAAATGTTTTGATGTCAAGCAGGGAAACATCTCAAATAAGTTGAAAAAGTGCTGGTTGTTATTATTACTAATATTATTACTACTTACAATGACTATACTACATTTCTTCAGAAGTGCTTATACACATTAACTAAATATCTTGCTATCTGGAACTCATTTTTAACAATACTAATGCATTAACATATAAATCTAGGAACACATATAACCTGACCTTGAACATTTAATGCAGGTTGTTAAATTAGGGTTTGGAACATTGTAGGCTTTAGGAGGACTAAAAACCCAAAGAATGATATTCAGTCCATTTAAGTTAAAAATTGTGGAGGTTCCCTGTTTTTCTCTTCTTGAATAGACAGCCCAGTAGTCCTGGCCTTTCCCACCTGGCAGGTTTGGTTAGGCAGCCAGATGCAGCCCCACAGAGCTTAAATTCTGACTTTTCATGTTTTGAGTCCTGTTCTGGCTGAAGAGGCACATCCAAATCAGAAACTCTGCTTGAAGTTAATAGCTACTGTGTACTCACACACAGGGACAAATACTCAGCCGTGAAATACAGGCACCTTGAGGATGAGGCTATTGAGGTGTTGCAGACACCACCACCAGGCTGCGGGAGTTGAGAACAGGAATTAAGGAAACTGTAAACCAGCTGGCAACAGGGAGGGATTTTTTTTTTTTCATTTTTCTTTTTACCTTCCCATTGAGTTTTCATAAAACTGGGTTAGTTCTTCAACCCAGTTCACCACATGCCACATGAATTGTCCTCCCCAAAGTTGTCAGGAAAGAGGTGCAAGCTCAGGAAGGAGAGAGAACCCTCCTTTGACACAGCATCTCCAGTTTGTGCTGTGAAATACAACAGCTAAGAAGATGTGAAGATATTTGGAGCATGGCTAGGCTTCTCAAGCTGTGTGTTTGCACAGCACCTCACACAGCAAAAAGTCCTGGACTGTGCCAGAACTTCACTGGTGAACAAAGATTATGGTCTGACCTGAGACCTCAGCATCTTCTGTGCCTCATGTGAGTCCTTCCAGGCCTCAGCAGCACAAAAGCTGCATCAAGATGAATTGCTTCCAGTATGAGGATCTTGAGCAGCAGCAGCAACTCCTGCAATCTCTAGGTGAAGGTTATGGGATGATGTAAAATTTTCAGGTTGCTGCACATTGTTGTTTAACATTTTTTTTAACATTGCAAATGTGCCCCGTGCCATCTGAAAGGATGAGACACCCTCTCCCAGAGGGTATGGCTGAAAAAATTAGAAAAATCTGTCCCTCATAATATCAGCCAACTTCCAGTGAGAAGCCCAAAGTGGACACGATACCATGAGCTTTAGATTTTTGACTGTAATAAGAATTAAAGACAAGATGTTAGAGAATCTCACGTGACAGCACCTTTCTCTCTATGGGCGACTAAGAATGTAAGTTCTGTATGGTTTATCACATGTTACAAGGTGATCTTGAGACAGATTTTACAAATGTAAAAACATACCTTCTGATGTTGACATGCTGGGGTGAAAATTCTCTTTGCACATGCTGAACTCAGAAGTGCCTTGGACAGGAGTCAGCTACTACATGTACAGATCCAGAACCCCATCATCAATTGTATTTTGATGCATAGATACAGGCCTACTGAAATGCCCTATTCCCACTCCCTCCTTCTGGTCCGATGTTAAGGGAAAAAAAAAAGGAAAAACATCTGAAACTAGACATTTTTTTGGCTCTGTCGAGCTAACAAATGGCCAAACTCATTAAAAATCAGTATGTGCTGGAGAGAAGTGGGAGATGCTTCAGGGAAGAGAAATTGCTTCATGATGCCAAACTCAAGATTAAAAAAAAAAAATAAGTAGGGAAATCTGATTAATTAACTCCTAAAAAAGGAGGATTTTTCAACTGGAAGTCTTAAGTGCCTTGTGTCTGCTTTGCACAGTGCCTTGTGGTTTCTTATTGGGCACTACAAGAGTGGAAGCTCCTGATAGGAGCTGGGTGAGATGACAGCAACGCCTTGAATTCAAAGGCTGGGCTTAGTTAAGCCTGCAAACTGCTTAGCTAGAAATTACCCTCAAAACCACACTAGTCCCAAAATCTTGACACATCATGCTTGGCTCTGTCTGATTCTCAGTTATTTCTTTTCTTCTTGCCTTTGATAAAACATTATCGCAGCATTTCAGTACTTTGGCTGCTTGTCCCCAGAGAAACCAGGAAGAGCAGAGAAAAGAGAAAATTAAAAGAGATGTTTGCCAACATAAAACATAATTTAAAAAGAAAAAAAAAGCACCCTTTTCTCTGTCATTATTGAAACTTCAGATCATAAGAGCTTAAATGATTCCTGTGGATCCTTTCTACTCTTCGCTTTTTATTCTCTGCTGTTTATTTTTTTAATAAATAGATGGAGTAATAAAACCAGGCAAATCCAGTTCCTTTGGCTTCCTGGCAGGTTTTCTATTTCTTGTGTATATTGGACTTCAAGTGGTGTAGGGAAAACTGGAAGAGGTACACAGTGGGGTGCGCACAAAGCAAGAGGGTTTACAAACATGTCAGTGAAAATGCATGACCCCCTTTTAGGAGCTTGCTTTAGAGACAACTATTGGATCCCATTCTCTTCCCCTCAAATTCTTCAGCCTGGCCATGTGAAGTATGTGGTGAAGTTTTGCAAACAGCTTTGTGCCTTTTTGCTTCTGTTGATGAGGAAAGATGACAAAAAAAGGAGGTTTTCTTGATTTTTAGTCTTTTCTGCTGTTTGGGTTTTTTTAAATTTATTGTTAACTTTAGGAATTAGGCTTTTGTTTAGCCTGTAACTCCACAGACTTCAAGAAAGCTTAAAGATTAAAAGTTCATTCTGGTGGAATACTGTCGTGTTTATTCCCACTCAGAGAAAGCAATGACCCTCTTCAGATAACAAAGCTCTCATGGATCACGGGGGTACAATATAGTTTTACTTCATTAATCTTGTTTACTTTTTATTGCCAATTTCATTCAAATCCCTGCATTTGGGAAAAGGATTTCTTTGTTAAAAAATTAACAGCTGCATTCTTTCTCACTGTTCCCAGTAGCTCATTTCACTTTTTTGTTTGTTAAAGAGCTGGGAAATGCACAGTAACTATAAGACTCCCAAAGGCACTTTCTACCCATGTTATGGAAGAACCTGTCTTGGTGTGTCATGCTTTAGAAATACAGAGACTGAAAATTGGGAAATTGGGCTAGGTGGATCACTGGCCTAAACTGAAAGAGCATTTCTTGTCTTCTTACACTCCTTCTAATTTGCTTTCTTGCTTTTGAACATTCAACACTGAGGTTGAGTTATGGATGAAATCAGAGCTTATTCTTTTTCCTTAAAGACTTCAAATGATATTTCTATAACTTCTCTGTTCCAGTGCCTCACCAATCTGACAGTATAGAATTTCTTCCTTATATCTAATCTAAATTTTCCCTCTTTTAATTTAAACCCATTCACCCTTGTCCTATCATTCCCTACCCTTGTAACCAGTCCTCTCCAGCTTTCCTGTAACCCCTTCAGGTACTGGAAGACTGCTACAAGGTCTTCCTGGAGCCTTCTCTTCTCCAGGCTGAACAAGCCCAACTCTCAGCCCATCTTCATATTAGAGGGACTCCAGTCCTCGAATCATCTTCATGGCCTCTTCTGGACTCACTCCAGCAGCTCCATGTCTGTCTTGCACTGGAGACCTCAGAGCTGGATGCAGCACTGAAGGTGGGGTCTCATCAGAGCAGAGCAGAGGGGCAGAATCCCCTCCCTTGACCTACTGGTCACCCTGCTTTTGATGCAGCCCAGGACACGGTTGGCTTTCTGGGCTGCAAGCACCCATCGCGGCTTCATGTTGATCTTTTCATCCACCAATACCCCAAAGTTCCTCTCCTCAGAGCTGTTCTCATTCCCTTCTCCACGCAGCCTGTAGTTGTGCTGGGGATTGTGCTGACCCATGTGCAGGACCTTGCACTTGGCCTTGAACTTCATGCAGTTTGCACTGGCCCACTTGTTCAGCCCATCAAGGTCCCTCTAGATGAAATCCCTTCCCTCCAGCCTGTCAACTCACAGATTGGTGTCATTGGCATACTTGCTGAGGGTGCACTCAATCCCACTGTCCAGTGTCTCCAACAAAGGTGTTGAGTAACACTGGTCCAAATAATGACTATTGAGGAACACGACTCATCACTAGATCTTTTGTGCATGTCCCTTGGAGTGCTGCTGTCTCCTTAGGGATTCGTTCCTAAGTTTCTCCTTGGCACAAAGAAAATCTTTTGACACAAATACTAACTGTGCTAAAGAGACAAACAGCTTTTTTTAAATTGGACCTGGATACTCTTCATGGCTTAGTACCTGTCAGAGACTTAGATATTTTCCCAGACTGCATAGTTGGAGGACCACAACTTTACCATGACATGCAGGAGCTTGGATCTCCCCGAGAGAGAGAGAGAATCTCCCCATCTCTTCTTTTTCTTTTTTCTTTTTTTTTT
>VXBZ01012599.1:406204-418652 GCA_013399135.1 Heliornis fulica | reverse complement strand
TTTTTTTTTTTTGTTTTAAGAAAAGCTGTGTGTCACCTCCTTGCAAAGGTCTGTCATAAAGCAGGATATGAACATGTGGAAAATATCAATGATGTTGTGCCTTGTGATGTGAAGAACGGAGGTCCTGGGGTAGAAAACCAGTTTTTGTGGAACTGCTCACACCTCAGTGCAAGGCTGCTGCTTAGCTGAATCAACCTGCTGCACTCTGAGCTGTCAAGCAAACAGTAGAGGTGGGGGAATGCAGCCAAATTCTCCAGCAATCAGGGCATGGTCTTGTGTATAGTGAGAGGACGACACTGACCTCTACCCTCTACTGAGGGTAGAGCACAAACTCAAAGAACTATAAATTGGGAAGCGTGGCCACAGTGTGGCACCATACCTGCCGAACACTGTTTTAAGACCTACCCTGGTAGATTTACACAACCAGGCTTACTGATGACTTAAGTGGTCCTGTTGACATGCATCTCCTGTGGGAGGGGAACTGAGGTTACCGACAACGTTTTGCTGAGCCACCCACTGCACGACTTCCTCTCCTGCCATCTCACCAGTCCCCAGCCCATGGGGCACCCAAAGCCATGGGTGCTCTTCTCCCCTGGATCTGTCTTGCAGGGCTGGGGTGCAACCACTCATACAATTCCTGAACTGTCAGTGCCAAAGCTCTTTCACTACTCTGCCTGTGATCCTGCTCCTGATGCAGGGGAGAAGAAGAAAAAAGCAGATTGGCCAACTGCACCACAAAATCATCTACTCATTGTCCTCTTTGTTCTGTCTATAACTCCCTATCTACCAGCAGTAACCTTCCCCATGTGGAGAAGGTGTGTGGTCACAGCCACCATGGGTATTACTCTGTATCTTCAAGGATACCGCTGTGTCCTTGAGTACAGGGGTGCAGTTTAGGGGTCCCTACGGACAAAGTTGTGCTGGGAGTGAACTGGGTGGTGAATACACCCTTCTTTTCCCAGAAAAGAACTGGGATGCAATCTGAGTCAGCAGAATAGGAATTTGACCTTGAGAGTGAAGGACTCATTTGAGTGAGGAAGAGCTTGAAGATAGGACAAAGAATAGTGGAGGTTTGGAAAGGATGTAAAGGAAATACAGTCTAGGAGGGAAGGTTTGATGTGGAATGATCTGGTCTGGAATGGAGAGGGGTTCTCTTGTCTTGTGATTCCTGAGGGATATGCATGGAAGCAAAGGTGGCAGGACAGCCGTTTCTGCTTTCCCTCTGGTCTTCCCCTCTCTTGCCAAATGAGTTCTCCAGTAGCAATCACACACTGCCATTGCACCATTAGGAATCCCTCCATAATCTGATTTACTTGCAAGGAATAGATCTGTGATAGCAATAATTCTCCTACTCTCAGTTATTAGTTAATGTATAAGCATCTTGAAATACTTTTTCTCCTTTTCTTGTCTCTTTTCGAATTACCTGATTAAAAACTAGAAACCCAAAGCAGGAAAGGAAAAGAGCATGAGCTCCTACTCATCTGAGAGAGGTGCCAGGTGGTTCTGGTTGACTTTTGTATGTTCTGGGTGCACATCTTTGCTTAAAAGTCACCCCAATGATCCCTGTTTTCCCTGGGAGGGGGCTCAAGGTCTGTGTTTGTCAATGTGCAGGACATGTCTTTGAAGGGGCTCGTATAAGCCGGGGATGACAAGACAGGACAGTTAGTGTTGTATTTGCATCTGCCACAGAGGGTGAGTTAATACCTCCTAACGTTTTTGACTGATGAAAGCTAGATTTGTTTTAAGTAATCCTGTGCCTCTGCTTTAAACAGAGAGAGACAGGCAACTTCAGAAGGCAAGTCTGGTTTTTACTTGTACCTTAGGATGGGGCAGATCATCCTTTATTAATGTCTATAAATAAGTAAAGGGCAAGTGTCAGGAGGACAGAGCCAGGCTCTTCTTAGTGATGGCCAGTTTTAGCACAAGGGGCAACAGGTGCAAGCTGAAACAGAGGAGGTTCCATGTGTACATAAGGAAAATCTCTTTCACTGTGAGGTTGACAGAGCACAGGGACAGGCTTCCCAGAAAGGTTCTGGAGTCTCTTTCTCTGGAGACACTCAAGACCAATCTGGACATGTTCCTGTGTGATTTAATCTAGGTGATCCTGCTCAGGCAGGGGGGATGTACTGGAGGATCTTTCGAGGCCCCTTCCAACTCCTGACATTCTGTGGTTCTTCTGAATGGCGATAAAACAAACTTGCTTGACCATCTGGTGAGCTTAACCTTATCATTGCCAGAGGGCTGGAAATAACTGAATCACTCTTTATTGATTCAGAGACCTATAGAATCACTTTCTGGATAGTTTCTCACAACCACTTTCATGCATTTTATGTTTGCTGAGTGAACAGGCCACATGGCCATTGCGGTGTCCCTGTTCCCAGTCAGCTGAGGTGCAGTTTTACCAGGAGTGTGTTGCCCTCAGGACTCACTTGTCCTGGACTCTCCCTCCATCACTGAGCCATACGGAATAGCGGCACAAGGACAAGCACTGCCAGCAGTGTGGTGGGTATGCAAGGGCATCTGAGGGCAAGAAAACTGCAATGCTGACATAAATCAGCATTGCATGAGATTGTTTAAGAGGGGCGCTTCAGGAATTGTTGGCATTTGGTAGCTGTATAATAGGGATCAATTGGTATAAGGTCTCCATGCGTAGCTATATTGGGGACAGGTCCAGAGAAATCAGCTAGCTGTTGAGAAAGAAATTCCCTCAAAGTTTTTGCAGTGATCTAGAGGGAGACAGGAGCAACCACATGTGTTAAACATTAAATAATGTCTCAGGGAAAGGGGATTTTTATTCTATTTTACCTTGAAAACTTTAGGTGAGATAGAACAACTGACTTTATCCTAACCTTTGTGGACTTCGGTGTAATACTTTCTATTACTTGTGTTTGGCAGAGTAAAAATGTCCTTATCACAGGGTGAAAAAAAGTGCATTGATCTCATTCAATGCACAAAAAAGTACAAAAAGGTACAAAACAGACAGGAATCTCCTGGACAGAGTCCAGCGGAGGCCACAAAGATGATTAAGGGCTTGGAGCATCTCCCCTATGAGGAAAGGCTGAGTGAGCTGGGGCGGTTCATCCTGGAGAAGACTGAGAGGGGATCTCATCAATGTTTATAAATATCTGAAGTGTGGGAGACAAAGGGAGATGGCCAACCTCTTCTCAGTGGCCTGTAGGGACAGGACAAGGGGCAATGGCCACAAGTTGGACCACAGAGGTTCTGCACGGATGTGAGAAAGAACTTCTTCACAGTAAGGGTGACAGAACACTAGGACAGGCTGCCCAGGGGGGTTGTGGGGTCTCCTTCTCTGGAGATATTCAAGACCCCTCTGGACACCTACCTATGCAACCTACTCTAGGGAACCTGCTTTGGCAGGGGGGGTGGATTCGATGATCTCGGGAGGTCGCTTCCAGCCCCTACAGTTCTGTGATTCTGTGAATAATTTGGAGGTTTATCATACAATATACTTCAGCTGACACTCTGGGTTGCCCTCTGCTGAACATTTTTAAGCTTTTAAGGTAAAATAATGTTTAACCAGGAGTTAATTTCTAGAATGTAGCTTGATAATTATCCATCACTCTGGTTGATGAGAGGTAGCAGCTAAATAAAAATAAAAGTAAATAATTTTGCTGGCAAAGGTTCTGCAAATGTATTTGAATGACAGTGGTAGCATGGTACAAGGGCTCCTCTCCTCCTTGCCAGGGACCTGAAATAACTTTTAAACCTCTCACCAGCCCTACCTCTGCTGAGCAGGGTTCTGGGAAGGCAGGAGCCATGCCATCTCAAGAATACCTTAAAACCTCGGTTTTTCTAAGAGTGGAGGAAACGAAAAAGGTCCCAGGCAATTCAGCTCTTGGCAAGCCAAACATTCCCATACCATTTGCATATCTTTTTAGGATATTAGTCGTCCAAGCATCCTTTACAGACAGGAAAGGATGCTTATCATATTTCTAGCCTGAAATATAATACGGGCTTATTCTTCATCCATCCAGCCACCAGTCACTTGTACTGCTGAAAGGACAAGGAGTTTGGATTTTCAACCACGTGCAAGGCCAGGTCTGCAGAAATACAGGTGGCAAAATCCATCATTCTGCATGAAAAGGTGGATGATGCTGTTGATGTCTGTTATCTCTTGCCTCTCTGAGGGTCCTATTCTCATCCCTTTCAGAGTCTACAGCTACCAAATGGCTTTGGGATATCTAGAAAAAGAGAAAAGAATACCCAAAATATCTTAATTTAATAGTATCTATCAAAGAAAAGATTTCTGCTTGGCCTCTGCTTAAGATCATGCCCCAGCAAGTAATCTAAATTTCATGGCATTTAGATGCTTAGATCTGGAGATAATTAGCTGCCATCTGAATGGATGATGTCCCTTTTTATCTTCTGGGAGAACAGACATTGTAGTTTTCAATAAGAATTTAAAAAAAAAAAAAAGTGAAAAACACATAGACATAGACTGAGAATCTGAAATTCAGGCTTCAACCATGCAAGTAACCTTGCTAAAAAGAGTTATCATCTAGTGTTTTAGGTCCTCTGGAGATACACAGGTGTAAAATAGGTGTAAAATGGTGTACCACTAATAAGTATTATTTTTTAAATTTGCTTCTCTGTGTGTAAGATGAGAGAGTAGTAATGTATGTAGGTAAAATGTGTAGGGGACTTGTACATGGAAATATGAACTACTCCTTTGAAATTAAAAATAATGTCATGTAGGAATATATCAGAAGGGATGTGCCAATTACAATAGAAAGTGATTTCTATTCATTGAGGAAGTAGGCAGAATGAAGGAACTTGTTTGTACAAGTCACTGTGGCGTCATTTTGTTTCCCAAACCTGAGGCTTAGACTAGGACCTTAGCTATTCATGTCTCCTTCTTTCACCAAGGTGGGCCTGGAGAACAAGACAGAACTTGAGTGGTCAATAACTCCCCTGAAGTGCCCATGAGACACCAAGAATCATAGAATCACAGAGTGTGTTGGGATGGAAGGGACATTTAAAGGCCATCTGGTCCAAACCCCTGCAATAAGCAGGGACATCTTCACTAGATCAGGTTGCTCAGAGCCTCATCAAGCCTGACCTTGAATATCTCCAGGGATGGGGCCTTCACCACCTCTCTGGACAGCCCATGACAGTGATCTACCACCCTCATATTGCAGAATTTTGTCCTAATATTCAACTTAAATCTCCCTTTTTCAATTTAAAACTGTTATCCCTCATCCTATTGCTACATGCCCTCATGAGGAGTTCTATAAAATCTATAAAATGGAGTGTAAGGCAATGTTTTTTTCCATCTTTCTTCTGTCTTGCTTGCTGATGAATTGTAACCACTGATGGGAGAGCCCTGCCTAGCACAGCAGGACCTTCATCTCACTGGGAGCATTTGGCAAAGCCAGCATGTGAGTTGTATTAGAAAAGGGCCCCATTTTCCCAAGTGCTGCAGCGGCAGGTCCGTGCTTGCATGCTATAAAAGCAGCCAAGGCAAACTCCTTGTGTAGCTAGGATGCAATCTGCCTTTGGGAGGAAGGGGACAGACAGGACAACCTCAAAGTAATTCAGCACCTGTGATTTCCTCGATTCCATCTGAAAGCTTGCTCTCTCTGTTTTGCTGACATATGAGCCGGGTGCCCCACTCTACATCAGTGTAACAAATAGCCCTTATCTTCTGTTTCATGGGAGATACAGCGGAACATGATTTATTCGTGCCTGCTCTGTTGCTTTTTCTGAAATGCTGCCGTTGTTCAGTGCACCTTCTGTGGAGGAAGGCAGATGGTCATCTCAAAGTTTCCCATAACCTTGCCGTGCGTGCTGCACAGTGAATCAATGAAACCTGAATCACAGTCCGTGGCCCGAGTTTGGAGCTGTGCTGCTGAAGTATCCTGCAGCGTCTGAAAACCTTTGAATGTCAACCCTGCATAGATACTGAGGAAATATGACATTTCTCCCTGAAGTTTCAAAGCAGTGCCAAAGGGGATTTTTAACTGCAAAGTTGCATCTGATGTGAGCAGGGACTGCATTGCTCAAACCTTGATCACCTGGAGATATACCTTTTGTGATTGTGTGAGTGTCAGGTGGGACCCCTCCTTAGAAAATAAGGGAAATAATGGATCAAAACCAGGATTTGAACATGCAGTGCAAGTGATGAGGAATTTTTGGAGTCTGAACAGCACCAGCTGTCTCTCTGTACTAGTTGTCTCTGCTTATATGACATTTGCAATGAGGCTTCACATGATTTGAGAAGCTGGCATTAGACTGAAAATCACCTTTTGTGTCAGCTTGTGCCAGGATACCTTGCCAGAAGCCATTATTTCAATGGGAAATAACAGCTGGGAATAGGGAAAAAAAAAAAAAGAACTTCTGAAAAGCACTTTGTCACGTTCCCTGGGCTGTAGCAGGGAAATGCTGAAAACAGTGGGAGCTCCTGACATGAAGGCAGGAATAGGCAGGAATTTCTCAGTGGGAGGATTACCCCCTTTACATACCAGAGACAAGGCAAGGTGAGTATATAAAACATTTTCAGCACTGTCTGTCATTTTCTGATATTTATTTGCTCTATGAGCAGACATCCCACAAGACAACTGTGTTTCATAAGCCTGGTACCTCGCTTCATTGATTTTTCCTTAGGTTGGGAATCATTATAGCAAGCAGGACTGGCAATTTCAGATAATGACCTGTGTGCAGCACAAGGGTTCTAGAAATGGTTAATGTTGTACATAATAGGTGTTAAAAGTGTCTTCCCCCAGATGCTTCTGGCCTTTTACAGATGTGTATGTGTGTGTGAGTGTGTAAGGGCAGAGCACCTCCCAAACTCAGGCTGTCAGACGGCTTATTCTCACAGCGCATCCAAGCAGAGTATTATATCATGTGAACTTGTTGCTGCAGGATGGCTTATATATTAACTAGGTTGATAATTTTATGTTTTCATTAAATAAAAAAGGAAAATCTGAAAACTTTTAAACCCATTTGCACAAAAATTAAAAAAAAATGGCAACATGTTGGGTTTTGGTGTGCAACAGACATTAAATCCCTGGGTTTACAGATTTTGATCAAAGAGATTACTTGTGCTAGGACATTTTTATCCAATCTACTGAGCCTTCCCCCTCAGTTTGTAACTGGGTTTCATATAAATCCACTCTCCTGTCTTGAAGGAGCACATCATAGTTATTCTAGAGAATAAGCAGTGGCTAAAAACCAAGGACCTTTCTTAAAAGAAGTACCCCAAATACTTAAAACCAATCTGGACACATTCCTGTGTAATTTAATCTGGGTGATCCTGCTCAGGCAGGACTGGACTAGATGATCTTTTGAAGTCCATTCCAACTCCTAACATTCTGTGACTCTGTGATCTAAATGGGACTAGATAACACTACAGAAGTAGTCTGTTCTTGTAAATAGGTGAGGGATGATCCTGAGTTCACCAAATGTGTCCATTACTAATTGTCAAGGTGTTTTTATGTCCTAGCATATACTGAATAAGTGAGGTTTATATTCTTGAAATATAAAAAACAAATACTGACCAAATCAGGGTGTAAGGTAGAATCTTCTCTCTGTGCCACTGATAGATATCTATGAAACTGCAAACAAACAATTAAAAAAGTCTGACTTTAATAATATTGTTCTAGAGCCAGACTCGCTATTAAACTGGATCAGTCTACATTTACATCTGTGTGCTGAGGAACCAGGGCTGCTTTTCTGTATATTTTCAACTTTTTAAAAGCATTTTCAAAGTGTCAGAAAATCACAAATCTTCCTGAAATTGATCTTCACCTCAAACACTTCATACTTCAGTAATTGGAGATTTGTTGTTGTCTGTCACAGCTGAAATGTAGGAAAGTGATCCTCTCCCTGGGTGAGGAGCTTGCATGCTACATTTCAGTCTATGAACATCTGGGACCGCAAGGAGTGTGTGGGCAGTCCCTGAACTGCAGCACAGAATTGCAAATGAGTCTGTGATGAATAAGGACAGAGTGGTGCAGGGCATAGGGGTGCACCCCAAAGCCCACTGAAGTGAATGGCACGACTGCTGTTGACTGCAGTGGCCTTTGTGTTGAGCTCTTGGCATGTCTGTGGAAGGCTGGTAGAGTCAAATGGTATCACATCTTACATGGGATAACCACATGCTCATCTTTTTTACTTTCCCTCCCAGGATGGAAGGAGCAGTTTTATTGGTCACCAGCTCGGAGGGGTCATGGAAGTGCCAAACAGCAAGGACCAGAGAGTCAAATCAGCCAGAGCCATCCAAATCACTTACTACCTCCAAACGTATGGCTCTGTCACCCAGGACCTCATTGGGGAGAAGTGGGAGAGTGAATTCTGTAAACTGATGCACAAGATGCAGCTGGATCACCAAGAGCTGCAGCTCTACTCACTAGCGTCCTTTAGCCTCTGGAAGGACTTCCACCAGACCAGTCTCTTGGCCAGGGGCAAGATTTTGGTGAGCCTGATGCTGATTCTCCTGACTGCTACCCTCTCGAGCTCCATGAAGGACTGCCTGCGTAGCAAACCTTTCCTGGGACTCTTGGGAGTGCTCACTATCTGTATTTCCAGTGTCACTGCGGCAGGGATATTTTTCATTACTGATGGAAAATATAATTCTACTCTGTTGGGAATCCCTTTCTTCGCTATGGGTAATTATTTATCTTCATAATAATAGGATTAACAGAGCTTAATGACAGGATTGTAAATTGCATCCTGGGTTATAAAGTGAAGATTTTACCTTGAGTGAAAGTCTAAGTCGTTTTCATCTTGTTAAATTGATCTGTGCTTTGCCAAGAGGAAAAAAAAAAAAAAAAGAAACAAGAAAAAGGGAAAAGGGAAACAAAACAAAGCAGTAGCAACAATAATGAGCAAATGACGTTGTTGGAATCTCGGCCAATATGAGAAAGGGGCAGTTTTATTGATCTCTGTTACAAAACAAAGGAGAAATTGTTATTGAAAACTAGTCAGCTCAGCACAGAGAACAGATGTGTGTGACTTTGATGGGATGAAGGAGTAAGTTGAAGTAGGGGGGTGCTGCAGAAGGAAAGATTTCAGCATCTTTCCCAAGGAGGGCTGCTCTTCCAGCTTTGCCGGAGGGGCAGAGGGGAACGGGATGGTGTAAGAATAAGATTGATGGACTTTATCTCAGAGAGGAGATTACTGTTGTGGTGTTTGCCAGGCTGTAAGTGAAGGGGATTGTCAGTACCTATAGTGCATAATCCCTTGGTTTGTGAAGTCCCAGATCAGCTGCAGAGATTTCCTTTGTGTTGCACCTGGGCAGGGGAGGGTGCAGCAGAGGAAAAAACATAAACCTCAGCTCTTTTAGCAGAAGAATTGTTTTCATTCCTTCTATTCTCATTTCTGTTTCAAGCATTTTTGGTGCATCTGTGTGGGTAATGATTTTGCTGGGAAGGTATGTATGGAAGGGAGTGGGAAACATGCCCAAACCAGCTTGCTGAGGCAGCATTGTTTGGTGCAAGGAAAAAAAAGTTTATCAGACTTGTATCATGACTGAACCTCACGACGACTCTCTGGGCAAAGTCTTAGCCGTGGCATCCCAGATCCAAAAACCTTCATGCTGACTGTTTAATGGCAGTAAATTTACCTGTGGACAGAACTCTGCATTTTTATAGTTAATTTCTTAAATTCCATTCATGTTTGTAGCACTCAAGCCCAAGTCCTGTGCTACAATGGTAGAAAATTGAATATCCAAAGCTACAAGCTAGAGTCAAGGTTTAGAGAAGTGTCTTATACTTTTCTTAAGAGCCTCAACATCCAAAAAAATCTACATTTTCTTGTTTGTCCCCTCAAAAAAATCCTGTAGGTGCATGCATCCTCCAACCTCCTATTTTGTCTGTCCCTTGATAATGCATCTTTGTCGCTAACCAAGGGGGGCAAGCTGCAGCCTCATCAGTCCTACACACAGCATCTCTGGAGCAGCTGGCTGAGTTGGGAGGGAGTGGGATGGAGTGATGGTCATGATTCCCAAAGGAAAAGGAAGAGTGAGGCAAAAGACCCCAAAGAGTTGCATGATAGGTTCTGCCTCATTGATACTGATAAACAAAGCTGTGCCAAAGCCTCTAATTCAATAATCTGCACTGTTAAATTGTGATAATGACCCCTGGCATGGTCTGCCTTGTGCCAACTCCTCAGCCACTGTGCGCAGCTTTGCAGTCTAAAAGGACTTGTGGAAAGAAAGTGCTGAGAGGAGGGAAAGAGGAAAGCCAGCAAGAGGAGCAGGGCACTAGCTGAGTGGTATGGGGATGGATCCTGACCTGAGCAAGGGATGCAACCTTAGGAAAAAATCTGCATGACAGGATGGAGGAAAGGATGGTAGTGAGGAAGGGGAAGCTTGTACTTGTTACTAGATTATAGCAACATTTTGTTGGGTGTCATATCAAAGAGCAGGGCCAAATGGCACTGCCTTCCTCATGAAGCAAGTGAAAGTAAAGGCAAAAAAAACACTGAAGTGATGAAAAGTGCCTTTCTTCAATTGTTTATTCCTCTACTGGGGTCCCTTTTCAGGCAGCTGTAGATATAGGTGACTCATATTCTTTGACAGATCCCAGATTTGCCACTCCAAAGGAGCCCTAGACAGTGCCCATATGGGAAACTCATCCTTGGGCTGACGTCAGCATCAGCAACCATCCAGACCAGGGGTTTCAACTGAAACGACACCAGTATTGTGCTCACTTCAAACACAACCTGCCACCCCAGGATGAGACAAGGCTGGGAGTTTCGGACAGCCAAGAGACTGTTTCCCAGCTAGGATGGTGGTAGTCCAGGAGTTTGTTTACAGTCTGAGGAAAAGTAACATTTATAACTTTCTGTTGCATTTTGTGCTGTCATTCTTGTCACAGCCACTGCCAAAAGCAAAACAAAAGGGAAAAAAAAAACCCAAAACTAATCCTCCCTTAAAGTGAGATCTTTGCAAAGATTGCTTTTATAAGGTTTTATTGAAAGCACTTCAGGTTGAGAAGGAAAACACTTAAGTAACCCTTCTACAGAAATTTCAGTCTGAATTGGAAATATCGTTAGAGAACAGCTTGCAATGCCTGAAAACTGCTGCTGGTAAATATTAACCAACAGTTTTACAGGTTGATAAACTCAAAGACAGAAGCATGTCTTACCAAAGTCATACTGTGTTACATCCTGCAAAGAGCCATGAGCCGTTAATCTCTTGAATGACTAACGACTAATGTCAGCTGATGACACCTTGCTCTGTCCATGCTCCCAGGGCTGCACAGACCTGGGGTCCTCACAGGGTAGGGTTTCCCACAGAACCTGGTTTGCTATCAAGTGACCTGACTCCTTAGACATGACAACTTAGAGAAGATCCACTGACGATCCCAAAGCTGAAAATCTATGGGGCAACATGTAACTGTGGCCCATGATGTACTGGTGTCCCTTGCTGCTAGCACAGCAAACAATACATCAGTTAGTAACTGAGTGAATAGAAATGAAACAAAACCATGCAAGGTGGGGTTTCTCTGAGTGACAAATTCCAGTTTTGTGAGCCAGCTTTCCAATGTTATTTAGATCTAAAAAAATAAAAGGATAAAAATCCAGGCAATAAGAGCCATAAAGTGCCTGCAAGTACAATGTCATGCAGAATACATGGCAGCCTTAATTCTGGCAGCTCCTACTTTCAGAACATTTCAACCTGACATTTGCAAAGTGTTTATTCAAACTATATTTGTTTGGTCAAAAGTATGCACTTTCTTCTGACATTCCCTTTTCAAAGTATTAATTTTAATGGAAATTCTGTGATGTTCTTCTGCACTTTCCGTTTTTCCTGCAGAGATGGCAGGATGATTGACAGGAGTAACCCTGGAGTTATACAAATGTTTAGATCCATAATTCCTATCCCAATGCAGAGCTTTGTTGGTTTCAGTAGATGACAGAAGCCTATACAAAAGCGAAATGTTTGATATTTTTCTAAATTTGGGCTGAATGACCTTCACATTAATTATTTACTGTAGTCCTTCTCTGAGGGTATGGTGTGCTGGGATAAAGCACATCTCTGATACATCAGGGGAAAAGTGTTAAGTTGGATTTTTTTTTTTTTCTCTTCCTTAGCGTTGAAGAGGAAAAACTTCAGCCTTAAGTTAGCTATGATAACAGTGGTGGACACTCCTGCTTTTTCTTACTCCCTCTTCCCAATACCATGGTCTTCTCTTCTGCCTCAGGAGAACCATTTTCCCCAGTACAATGTCAACCACTGCATTTTTGGAGTCAGTGAGGAGCATGTCTTTGAAAGGTCCTGTGAAAATAGCACTCTGGCTGCCAGGATCTCCTGCAAACAGGAGCAAGAGGTGCTGGTTTTCAGCTGTTCATACCCCAGAAAAATGGCTAAATATGGTGGGTTCGAGAAAAGGTGCATTTTCAGTTTCAGGATTTCCTTCTTTAGTTCCTGAACTAGACCTAGATGGTGATTTTTGTTTCTTTTCTTTCTTCTTTTCTTTTCTTT
>VXBZ01012599.1:386118-406051 GCA_013399135.1 Heliornis fulica | reverse complement strand
TTTTCTTTTCTTTTCTTTTCTTTTCTTTTCTTTTCTTTTCTTTTCTTTTCTTTTCTTTTCTTTTCTTTTCTTTTCTTTTCTTTTCTTTTCTTTTCTTCTGTCTGGTTTTGGTAACCACCATGTGAAATCAGAATATGGGACAATTCTACTTTGCATTTCTCTTCTGGGACAAATACAAACTGCAGTTTCTTCTCAAAGTTTGACACCAGGAGAGCTATCACCATTGGATGTGTTTCATAAAGAAGATAGGGTTCAAATTTTTGAGGTTCAGATTTGTTCTAGATGTCAGTACTGGACCTGGTTAGGTGTTCACCTTATGTGTTTGGATCCACAATGCAATTTCAAAGGGATATTATGTATATTACATAATTATGGTTTCCCAAGCCTAATCATCACTAATTAATATAACCAGAAGGTTAACTACATAATTGAGATATTATTGCTCCCATGACTCGCTTTTTAATGCACAGGAACCAGGCTGATAATGACTTAGCTCAGGATCCGACTGTATATCCTTAATGAAGGTATATTCATGATGTCATTTTGCAACTTAATTGGTTTTGGTTAGTCCATGAAATACCCCGTTATACAGATTGGTGAAAATCTGAGGTTATAAATGTAACTACATTGTAATTAAAGTGCAATTGTGCTTTTTGTATTATGAAGTGTGGATGCTTCATAGAAGGTTGGATTCACAGTGAGTAGATGTAAGAAATATTACCTGCCCTTTCCAGGCCCAGGTGATGAAGACTGTAAGATCTTGGGAAGAGATGTGCCTCACTGAGTCTTTAAAGAACAGTAAGCTCAATGGGTGCCCTACAACATGGTGCAATATTGTTACTACTGCTACCAACAGCAATACTGTTAGTAGTGGTGTAATAAAGACATTAAAAACTTTA
Organism: Heliornis fulica; assembly: GCA_013399135.1. Taxonomy (NCBI): domain Eukaryota; kingdom Metazoa; phylum Chordata; class Aves; order Gruiformes; family Heliornithidae; genus Heliornis; species Heliornis fulica. The sequence continues at coordinate 405,152 of VXBZ01012599.1, read as the reverse complement.
GGAAGCAATAGGCTACCTGTTTACAGCACTAACGCCATGCTTGATCTAAAAGCGCAACATGGATGGCAAGGATTGTATCCATAGGGTCCAATCCATCTATGACAAAGCTAGGCTGACTGCTGAGACTTTAACACCTGAGATCATATATATAAGCTCTGAGATACATATACTTGTATGTATATACAGCATATACATATAAACTGACTTGATTCCCTTACGGATTGCGTTGTAGCTCTTCTTACCAAAAGGTCTCTTACCAACTCAAATATCCATATCACTTAGGGTAGCTGCTCCACCTCAGGAAGTGGGTCTGCAGGTCTGCTGGACAGTGATTCTGAGACTCACCTTAGGCTGAAGTTTTCATCCTTGGACCATTGCCCAAGCACAGACTATCACTGCCAGATCCTCCATAATGACAGAGCAAATGCAAAAGACATTGGCTGCGTTTGTTGCTTGAGACCAGTCAGCTGAACTCTTTATCCTTCTGACTCTAGTGGGGACCCAGTTAACCCATTTGTCTGAAGTCTCCTAATACAGATGTCTGTTCTTTAATATTTTTATTAGTAGTATCATTGTTATTAAAACAACTTCCCCAGCTCTCCATCTGTAGCTGACAGACTAGTAGCTGCCATTCCAACTGTTTCTAATTTGCTGCAAGAATTTCTACAGTCCTTTGAAAAAAAGTGGTTTGCTAAGAGAAGAAAGAATGTTTTGTGCTAAAATTTAAAAAATCTAAAAGGAATAGTTTTCCTTTGCACTTAAAAATATATGTTTAGTACTCTTAATCAATATACAAGTTCTGCTCAGATAGCATAGGATGTTTCCTCTCCAGACATCTCACGCATTTGTCTGAGCACCCCTTGCTTTCATTTTTCTACCCTTTCATGGCAGTGCTCATTCCTATGACTGGGTTATTTCAGGTTCTTTATGGATGCACCTTTTCTGTCTGTTGATCTTATTTAGCAGGAGTTTTGTTCCCTTTACTTAGTACGTATCGATGCACATCACATTTACTTTGGGCTCATTTGGGCTGGAAAGGAGCTGCATCATGGCAGAATGATTTAGCAACATGTACATCATCCCTAATAGGGCAATGTCAAATCCAGCCTTGAATAGCACCATTGCTAGCAATTCCATAACCTGCCTAGACAGCTTGTTCCAGTGCTTAAACAGCCATACATTTATAAAGGTATTTCTTAATATTTTCACTGCTGCAGCTTATGCCTCTAACTTCCGAGTCCGTCTGGCCTGACTGAAGTGCAATTTTTCATAGTATCTATATATTTGCAAATGCTTTTAGGATATTTTATACATAGGGCTGCACTTGCTTGAGCTTGGATATAATTTCTTACCCAGTCTTCTTTTTTTTTTTTTTTTTGCCAGNTTTTTTTTTTTTTTTTTGCCAGTTATTTTACTGTAGTACACAATCCCCTGTGAGCTCCATCCATATGGAAAGATTGATGATGGTTTCTGTTCTCTGCTGGAGTACTGTGGCTCTGCGGGAAAGAGCAGATGTGAGATAGGCTGAGCTTCAGAAGGATGTGTCCTCTGCTCTTTTGAGTGTGGTGGAAATACAGGATCTTGCATTATTCCTTTCTTTTTTTCTGGGACAAAAAAGGTTGTGCTTCTACCTGAGAAAACATAGGGTGAACAATCCTATGCTCTGTCAAGCACATGGTCTCTCCTTAGGTACCTTGCTCCATAGGGAAATCCAAAGTTGTACCTCTGGTTTTTAAGCAAAAATGAAAGGCGGCAAATGTATTTACCTTCTGGAAAAGATTTTATTAGCAAATATCCCTGGAACTCACTGTTGCAAGATATGGTTGTGGCTAAAAAAAACAGCCTGATCCAGAAAGAGTTGGATTTTACACAGCTAACTAAACTATGCTAATTACTCTGAATAATATCACAACACTAAAACATAAAAGTAAGGAAGAAATATAAAAATTAATGGCCATATTCAAAAGCCCAGTTCAAAAATGAGCACAAAGAAATTTCACTTGTGAAGACATTTTCCCATAGCTACCCTCTTTCAGTCTGATAATTTTCCTCTGAAGAGTTAGGAAGAGGATACAAAATTCATTTGCCCAAATGTTCTAAATCAATATATATCTGTTATATTCATTTATAGTGTCCAAAACTTTGCATAGAATGGAAAGCTTTAAAAGTTTAATGCAAATACAAAACCAGCTGAAAGGACCTTACTCAATATTATATGTCCTCCTTTGTGCAACCACTAGCCAGTTGAGGTTCTAATAATTCAGTTTTATCCTTCTTCTACAATCAATTTTTTCACTCCATTTCTTTCCATGAAGCAACTTCTCCTCTCGTGAGATAGCTGCCACACCACACTGAAGACACACTGGCTTTAGGCTTGATGCTCCACAAATAGTTACAAACAGTAGCAGAAGCCTATGCAATTCAACAAATATCTTACATGTCACAGAATCACAGACTGTTAGGAGTTGGAAGGGACCTCGAAAATATCATCTAGTCCAACCCTCCCACTAGACCAGGATAACCCAGAGTATGTCACACAAGAATGTGTCCAGGCAGGTTTTGAATGCCTCCAGAGAAGGAGACTCCAGCTCTCTGGGCAGCCTGTCCGAGTGCTCTGTCACCCTCACAATGAAATCGTTTTTCCTTATGTTAACACGGAACCTACTCTGCTCCAGCTCACACCCATTGCCCCTTGTGCTATCATTGGCCACCACTAGGAAGCGCCTGGATCCATTCTGCTCACATTTGCAAGTCATTGGCTTCATGCTACTGCCCTTCAAGACAAAGGTATGCTGTGGGACAAAGGTACAGATGGGACTTCCTATGTGTTAGTCCTGCTGGATGTGGTGAAGCAGGTGATGTTTCATCTGTGCTTGTCTGACTGCAAGATGAGGATGCTATTTTGGATGCTCAAAGTAGCAGTGAGAGATGCACCAGCAACAGATGTAGGCACAGGGCTGCAAGTGGTACCATTAACTAAGTTGAAAACCTCAGCCCTTTGCAGCTTTGGACCACTAAAGATGCTCTTTAATTTTTGTTCTGCTAGAGTGGGTATACTATCCTCACTGTCTTGGCTGAGTTTCAGCATTGGTAATTGCATTTCTATCTTCTTCAATATCCCCCTGCCGTGCAGGCTAGGTACAGTATTGGTGAGCACTGCCTGGCTCAAAGCACTATGCGGGTGATGCTGTTAAGCAGCTGCTGTTTTTTTACCCAGAGGTGGCAATATTTCACTGGGGAAGGCAATAGCCACACTATGTGGCTCAGAAGTCTCTAAAATTATTCTGTATTCTGAGACCATGTAGTTTTGGCATGTTGTCACTACATTTTCCTACAGTAATCTGTGGTATTTCAGCAGTAGGGATTTGTTTTGTTTTGTTTTGTTTGTTTTGTTTTCTCACACTTCATATTTCAGAGTCCAAGGAAGAAAAGCATTTCTTCACAGTCTGATACGACACCTAGACCTGCCCCACCCATACATCCTAACCCAAATTCAAATGCAACTTCGCCAGAGAAACTTCAGATGTTTTAGCTTTCCCTGGTATTATGAACTCCACTGCTATTGATGCTCTGCACACGAAGAAAACTATTTTTGCTAGCATAACCATGAAACCAATTAGTGCTATATAATTTTCCCAAGTTTATATGAATTCAGAAACTGTGAGTATAATCTACTAGAGGGAGCACTTGCATTGCTTTGTAAAGAGGACCGGGCGGCACATTACTGCACACCCAGTAAGACCCTATTGGGTGAAATTTTCTGTGTTTCTGTAAGTTTCTAGTTGATACTTTTACTATTGCTGTAAATTGGTATCCCCCAGGGAGGACATGGAGTTGCAGAGGCTGAAGGCAGAGAGGTTTTCTGCATACTGAGTGCAGAGCAATGAAACGCTTTGTCCTACAGTAACTTAGAAGAGTTTAACACAAAGTTTTTGATTAAGGCAATTTAAACCTTCTGAAACTAGAGTGGGAACCCTGGGAACAAAAAGGCTGTTTATGCTTACAGTAGAGACCACATGAAAAGCAAAACCAAAACTCTTCTATAATGCTCCTTGTGGGAGCAGCTGAAGGAGAAGACCACACAGGAGAGATGCTAACTACACTACTAAAAGCATTACCAGAAAGTGCAATGCCAAAGCTGCACAAGAGCTGTATATATCAGGCCAATATCCCTTCTGTTACCCTTCTGATCAAGTTCAAGACACCAGTTTTAGGAGTGAGTGCTGCTGGACTCAGCTGGTCTTTGGCTCTCTGAAAAACTACAGCTCAGATTTTTTTGCAGCCCCTTACATGGGCTTTCTCTCCCATCGGAGCCAAGAAACAGCAAGACGTTTATCATACAGTTAGCCTGCTTTTAAATGAATAACCTTGGTAGGATATTGAGGGAGAGAAGGCTTTACTAATCATAGATACAGATGTTCTACCTCTTTCCTAGGTTTTTTGAAGTCAGGCTCCCAATGACACAGTTAATGAAGCAAGTCTCAAAAGATTTCTCTTACATGCATTTTGACCTCTAAAATACTTATTCTTTCACTGAGGGGAAAGCAATAGAATCTCTTTATGGATAATTAAAAAAAAAAAAGAAAAAAGTGTTGAAATTTATTATGATTGATATCTCCTCTGTTCTGCCACAATTTTTTTAATTGGTCAGGAGGTGTGGAAGTAATTGGTGGTCAAGGAGAGACAGGCAGAACCAAATACACACACAGAACATCAGGCAAAAGAAGGCAATCTGTTTTCCTTATATATAAAGTAAAAAATTGTGTAAGTGGTAAACAGTCATGATTCAGCTTTAACTGCAGTGAAATCATTACCTCATCCACTGAGGAGTTTTGCTGAGAAATTGGAAAGGATACTTTGTCAGATTTTAAACTGCAAGAACATGGACAGTGCTGGAGGAGACCTTTGTTTGCTCTTTTGTGGATTCTCTTACTCTAGGCCCTGTCATGTTTGCATACACTTCCTGACATTGTATTGCAAAACACACCTCAAAAAACACACTGAATGGAACTTTTTTGGTTTAGCTATTAATGAATTTACCTTGGAGTTTATTCAATGTTTATTTTAAAGGTGGGGATACATTTAGTTTCATTGGTCAGTGACACAGATATTCCATTTATTGTCTTTTATGGGAACACATTGCAAGGTTTTTAACTCTTAAGGAGGATTGTTTGTACTTAAAAGTGTGTGTAAATCTGTCACTGACCACAGTAACTTGGATAGGTAAATGGAGTATACAAGTTATATTTGAAGTCTTTTATCGACAAATTTAATATTAAGTTGTTATGAATTTTTTTTTCACACGGAGAAGATTGGTTTAGCTTTACATGACAGAACAAATATGATATGTTTCTAGGATGATTAATTTTAGCCCAATACCCCTCTATTGATTTTGATATATTGAGTAACAGGTGAAATTCAAAGGAATTCACTGAATCCAAATTCTTGTGACTGTAAAGTCTTCATCTTAGGATGTCTTAGATATGGAGCTCCATAGACAAGTATGATTTCAGCTAACTTTAATCTCTTAAAATCTGGGCATCTGTTCTAAAGTTGATTATGATTTCTCATCATTTGGACAAAGAATGCAAGAATGACTCTGCCAGGTCAGACCAAAGTTTCATCTAATTGGATACCCTATCTCTGACAATACTGGTATTGAAAAGAGTATATTGAAAAGATATATTGAAAAGAATAGCAGGACAGGACAAGTACATAGTTCTTAGACTATCCCACTGGTTCAGGTAGCCATGGATTACATCTCTGCACTTCACAGTTATCATAGATTTTTCTTCCAGAGTTTTGTTGATTTGCTTTTTTTACTTGTAAATGTGTATCATCCACAAATTCAGCTTAATTCCATATTGTGTAAAGAGATTCTTTGTGTAAAGAATCTCGTTGAGATTGTCATAACTGTATTACCAGTTAGTTTCACTGATGACCTTAGTTCTTCTGTTCGAAGACATTTTATACAGGTTTTCTCTAGACATCTTCACCATATCATTCATAATTTTATAATTATCTCCCCACAAGACTGATGAAGTCCTATCTGTTTAGAGATCTGTGACATGAAGCCACCCTATACAGGTTTGGCCATGCTAAAATCCCTTTCAATGATACCTGGAACTCAAATTATCCGAAAAATCTTTGAAAAGCCAAACCCCAATACCTGTAGGAAACTCAAATTCACCAAGGCAAAAACAACTGGCCTGAAAAATTTACAGTTTAGCAAAAGGCAAATCTGACCAAAGCCGCAGCACCGAGCTCATACGCAAATTTCAGTATTCAACAAAAACATCAACCTCTCTCTCAAGGGTCTGTAAAAAGAAAAAGAGAAGGAAGTTCATAGAATAATAGACAAACTATCACTGTAATTTAGAAGTGTAGTTAGAACCTAAATTGTTGTAGCCAACTTAAAACTTGAATGTAAATTTCTATGTAGCAGTTTGCATCATTGCAAGGAAATTGCTCAAATCTCTTGAAGACTTTAGTTAGACTTTGTAGCCTGATTAACCTCTGGGTGAGAAAACTGAAATTGAACCATGTTGGTATATGAATTGATAGAAAGTTACTGAGGATTACATGAGCCTTATCCACTCATATAGACTGCTGGGGGGGTGGGAAACTAAAAATTAATATTCCTTTGTCATTCCATGACTCTCCCAAGAATTTGGGATTTATGTTTCAGAGAATAGAATAGAATAGAATAGAATAGAATAGAATAGAATAGAATAGAATAGAATAGAATAGAATAGAATAGAATAGAATTATTGCAGTGGGAAGGAACCTATGGTGATCATCAAGTCCAACTGCCTGATCACTTCAGGGCTGACCAAAAGTTAAAGTATGTTATTAAGTGCAGTTATCCAACTGCCTCTTAAACACTGACGGGCTTGGGACATTATTCACCTCTCTAGGAAGCCTGTGTGACCACCCTCTCAGTGAAGAAGTTCTTCCTAATGTCCAGTCTGAAGCTCTCTGGTGCCGCTTTGATCCATTCCCTATCGCTGGATCCCAGGGAGAAGAGCTCAGTAACTCCATCTCCACTTCCCCTCCTCAGGAAGATGCAGAGAGCCGTGAGGTCACCCCTCAGCCTTCTTTCATCCAAACTAGACAAACCCAGATTCCTCATCCACTCCTGAGGACAGGGCATGCTTCCTAGCCCTTTCACCAGCTTTGTTGCCCTACTCTGGATGCATTCAAGTACCTTCAAGTTTTTAATTTAAATTTCAATTCAAGTTTCACCAACAATCTGCAAAGTTAGACAGTTATTTCTCATAAAATCCTTTGTAAATAAATTGTCAATTATGCCATTCATCCAAATGTAGGAAACCTATTACTTCCTGGGAAAAAGAAGTGATTTTTTTCTAGTTTTCATAATGTTCTTGTTCTTCACTTTCCAATGAAGAATTTTCCAACTTCATTTTCTTTTTCCTCTGGGGTAAAAATGAAATAGATAAAAATGGAGGGAGGAGGAAATATCAAGGTGTGATGAAATGAAGAATGGAAAATTTCCAGGAGTTCCTTTTGCTTTTTAAATTGTAAATATGAAGGAAAGAAAAGAACACATTTTAGAAGATGAAAGATTTAACTACAAAAGTGCCACAACAGTATCTTCTAAAATCTTAATGTTAAATATGTTAGCAACAGATGTTTTAACACCATAGATCAAATATTTATATGGAAAAAAAAAACCAAACCAGTAAACACTATCCCACGAAATGACCTTTTAAAATGGTGCAATAATTATTTCTATGATATCATGGTAAATAAGTATAGTTACATAAACCTAATTTAAAAAAAATAATCTTAAATTTGCACCATGCTGGTGTAGTATATTCAGATAATGGGAATTTGATTTACTGCCACACAGTGTTTTGATACATGCATGTATTTGTACTACATCAAATCACTGTAGCTTTTATTAAATGTAATAATGAAATATTAATTTGTAAATGTGAACTCTTCCTTCTGGGAAAACATAAATAAACAGGCTAAAAAAATTCTTCTGTGCTATTCAACAACTTTCCCCATCTTCTGGAGTGAGAAAGAAATCGATAGTAGTAAAATGCTCAGATAATGTAAGGTTTGGCAGATAAAAATAATGAAAATGTAGCCCAAGCACATCATCAGGCAGGCTCATTTTGTCAACATGTGCTTCATCACAGTTAAGTGCTAGATTATGCATCCAGAAACAAAGAATACATTCACATTTGCAAGGTGAGGGATTACATCCCCAAAAGCAAAAACAATGAGATCACAGTAGATTATGCATAGAATATGAATTCCTAGTGCATTGCTGTTGTTAACATGGGAGGATGGAATTGCAAATGTGTGTTAGAGAAAGAATAGGAAGGTGACATCAGTTAGGTGAACAGCTTCAGGAAGATGCTGATTAGCCTTTTGGGTGGGATTCACCTGATAAAATGTACACATATGTCATGTATGCAGTATCTCTGGCTCTGTGACTCTATCCCAGATTATATTTCAAGATTAGGCTGCAAAACTGGATTTTTTTCACTGGGAGGAATATGATGTTCATGTTTTCAACAACAGGCAGTTGTATAGGGCAGATGGAGATGATGTAAAAAGATCCAGTGCCTCGCAGCTCCAGTTAAACCACTTCATACCAGCATAAAGGCACAAATCTTTATCAGTGATCAAGTGCACCCTCAATACGTTTGCAGATAAAACCAAGTTGTGCAGGAGTGTTCACTTTCTTTAGGGTAGGAAGGTTTTTATGGAGGGATCAGGACAGGCTGGATCAATAAGCTAAGTATTGAAAGTCAACTGTATGAAAGTCAACAAAGCTCAGTGTCGGGTTCTACACTTCGGTCACAACAACCCCAGGCAATGCTACAGGCTTGGGGGAGAGTGGCTGGAAAGCTCCCTGGAGAAGAAGGACTTGTGGGTGTTGCTTGACAGCCGGATGAACATGAGCCAGCAGTGTGCCCAGACAGGGCATCCTGTCCTGTATTAGGAGCAGTGTGGCCAGCAGGAGTAGGGAAGGGATTTTCCTATTGTTCTCAGCTCTGGTGAGGCCACACCTTGAGTGCTGTGTTCAGTTCTGAGCCCCTCACTACAAGAAAGGCACTGAGGTGCTGGAGTGTGTCCAGAGAAGGGCAACAAAGCTGACAAAGGGTCTGCAGCATGAGTGTAGTGAGGAGCAGCTGAGGGAGCTGGTGTTGTTTAGCCTGGAGGAGTCTGAGGGGAGACCTTATCATTCTCTACAACTACCTGAAAGGAGGTTGTAGTGAGGTGGGTGTTGGTCTCCCAAGTAGCAAGTGATATAACAAGAGGAAAAGTCCTCAAGTTGTGCTGGGAAGACTTATATTGGATAGTAGGAAAAGTTTCTTCATCAAAAGGGTTGTCAAGCACTGGAACAAGTTGCCCAGGGAAGTGGTTAATTCACTATCCCCAGAGGTATTTAAAAGACTCAGGGACATGGTTTGGTGGTTGGACTTGGCAGTGATAGGTTAATTGTTGGACTTGTTAGAAAATTGGAATTGTTGGAAAGACTCAAGGAAGGTCTTTTCCAACCAAAACAATTCCACGATTCTATGATTTTACATCAAAAGCAATTTTTCAGAGCTCAATGGACTCTGTTTGACTGAAAACATTCATACCAATACTGCATATATTTTTGGCATGCATGCTGTACCTCAAAAACCTGTAATTTTGATGAAGAAATGATAGTTTACAATGTTTTGGCATATGGTCAAAATAGTTTTTCCTCATGTCAAAACCTATGAGATTTCTATTATGGAAGAACAGACATTTTGTCTTCCATCTGTGTGACAAATCAGCTAGTTTGATCATTTAAACTTTTTATCTTCTCAGCTTTGACACCCCTTTTTATGTCTTTCCAATAAAAATTGGCAGCAATTCAGTGAAGCAGGTCACAACCATCATTCTCTTCATACTGGTATGGTAGATGAGAAGGCCGAGTATTTTGGCTTTATGAAATGCACTGAAGGAAGAAATCTCACTAAGAGCTGAAATTCAACCTCTTCTTGATCCAGATTGTGGCACTTGCTTCCTAACACACTCATTGGTTGTGACAATCGTGATCTGGATTTCACAACACCATAAAACTCATACACAGTGTTTCTCCATAATACGGTAGAAATAGGTAGAAATAGACAAAGTTTTCTCTCACCAGAGCTATCCCTTTGTGGCTTTCTGTTGGTCCCTTGCATGCTTGGGTCACTGATGGATACTGAATTTCCAGCATAACAGACTACAGCAATATCCACATTATTTGGGAACCTAGCCCTTTATGCAATCTATGTTTAGAATTACTAGCAGAAGGGAGTGATTTTTAAGGGAAATGGAAATAAAGTAGTTATATTGCTTTTTGCTTTCTATCCCTATTACTTTTACTTGATGCTGACCATCTCCTAGAGATACTGCTATACCATTTCCCTTCTTCCACAGATTTAGCTCATCATACATTTTTCTTCCACTGCATTTTCACTTCCTGTAGTCCATGTAGTTCATCAAATGCTCTTCCATCATCCTTTCTTCACACAACCTTATATGCCCTTGGTTCTTCACCATCAAACAATGGTCTTTCTTGTTTCCCTGTTTTCAGTTATAGCATTTGATTCCTATTTGCATCAACCATATGACATGTGACCATAATTGGCCTCTAACTGATTTGTAAATCTCTTGTTTGGTTGCTAAAGAATTAAGGATAACAATGCTTCCTCACTAGGTCTCCTTCTTAGAAGCAGCATCCTCGTAAATCTCTCTGTGCCAGCTTCATACTGCATGTGTTGATAATCCCCAGATGAGGTGACATTGTTGAACCATAATCCATAGTCTCCTTGTGCCTCTTTGTATTTGCTAAGTCTGTCCTTTTAATAGTCAAACACAATAATCTTCCAAGTGACAACTATGGCCTCAACTTATCTTCATGAAGAAGCAGAGTATCCAAGTAAGGCTAAAAGGGAGATTTGCTTCCAGCTCCACCCCAGCAACTCTGCAACATATGCTGCCTGCACACCCAGGTGAGCTGGAGTGTCTACCCACACCAGCTCCCAGCATCTGCGAAAGCACAGCCTCTTGTATGGACTGGAGTGGTACCATGGTGGGAAACACTGAAGGATCTGACTGACTAGGAGACACTTGGCTATCAGCACCCTGGCACCTTTTCCTGCATCTTTTGAAATTATCTTACTGCTCTTCAGAAAATGGATTCGTAAAATGAGCTAAGATACTGTTGTCTGCACTTTCCTTTTCTTTCTGGATTTTCATGTGTGGAAATCTGCCATGGACTGCAGTGTGCTGCCTAAGTGACGTCTGTTCATGGTTCTTCAGGCAGAGTCCAGCTTTTAGGCTTTACTTGTAACTCAGATCCGCGTCTTTTCTAGTCACAGGTAGTCAAGTGCTAACAGTAAAGACCTCCATTGACTGGAGGGAGCTCTGAAGAGCCCCACAATGTCTGTGTCAGGAAGGACTTGCTGGTTTGTTCCTAGTACAGGAAGAAAAATGGGATCATCACCAAAGAGGAGAGACCCTTGCACTGGATACATATGAATGCTTCACGAAGATGTGCTTATATTTTTGTTAGAAAAAACAAATATTGTTGGTTTTGTAACAAGGCAAAATATGTATGTGGTGTGTCAGAGAAGAGGATTCTCTATACTCTCTATCATTCTTCCCACTTCTCAAAACTCTTCTCAATAATAGAAATGGCAGAAATCATGCCCTTTCTCCCTGGCTTCTCACTGTTATGGCTAAATTCACAGGATGAGTCTATCAAAGCCAATGGAATTGCCTCAAAAATTAATTTGCCTTGGATAGCTTGCAACAGAAGTGCTGTTGGCTTCTGGTTTTATTGTTTTTATGCTCATATCATGGCCCTGTTTTTAAGATCAATTCTGGAGCTTGAGTAGCCTGCAAACATATTCTTACTCTGGAGATGGAGAGAAAACAGAAAGATTTGACCAATGTCACAAAGAAGACTTGGCTTTAGAAGTTTAACGTGGCTCTCATGTCTTCCTTGCATGGTCTGATTTTGAACCACACCACTCAACTGCTATAAAACATGGGTGGGAGTAACTGTGGCAGAGGCCACATGTCTGCTTGGGAAGCTGTCCAGGGCTTGATGTCACCATGTGTAAAGAGAGAAGATCAAGCCACTCAGACTAATTTCTTATTAGATACAAGTGACTGAAATATTTTATTTCACTACAAAGCATTTATTTCTTGTAAACATAATTGAACTTGGTTGGAATCAGGCCACAAGTTACTTGGCTAAGGAAGGTATTGTTGCAGAGGTATTGTTGCATTGCACCACTGGGTTATAGCTGTTTGGTCATGAGCCACCACCAAAACTGTCAAGAGGATTGAGACAGCTGCTCTAACTTTACAGAAGTCAATGGTATGTGCTTTGGGACCTCCATTTAAGTGCAAATTACCATTTAAAGTGACAGGGGATAAAGAAGAGAGGCAGCCTGCTCATCTGCTAGTCTGCACCCAGACATGCCCACCCAAAGAGCTACAGGCAAGTAAGAATAGCCACATCCTCTTAGGATAGTCATAATGATATTTGGAAGATTAGAGTTTTGCTGGAAATACCTCAGACATACTAGGCATTGGCTGATAAAGGAGAAAAGAGGAAGACTCTTTTTCTCAATGAAAAGATAAACAAAGGAGTATCAGCCATGGTGCCAGTGGAACTGCTGTAGGCACCAGATTCACCAGAGAAGGAGTAACAACAACAATTTTAATAACCTTTAACTGATATCAGCATTCTTCTTTTCAAGTATCCAGCTGAAGTCACAGCATAATTATTCTTGGCTGCATTATAAGTTCAGCAATATCCTGAAGACACTTTCACTGAAAGAATGTATATTCTAAGAGTTTGTTTTCAATTTTTAAATCTCAGAACTAAAAAATAACTGTTGGATGAGGCTCAAGCTTCATGGTTAAGGAAGTACTAGTGTACTTTATAACTATGGTTGTCAAAGTACTATTAATTTAGTGTACTCTTCCTTAATACGCAGTTGAGCTGTCACGTGCTTTCACACCAGAGGAGACGACACTACCTCCCCAGAACACACCAGCAGGCAGTTTTGCATAGCTGTTCCTGTGCTGTGTAGTTATTTTATGAAGAGACTCTTCATTTTTTGTCTTAGTGGGACAGGCATACAGTGGTTGTCATTGCAAAACTGTTGATAACGCTTTACCCTGTTTCACCCTCCAGCATTGCAATATGTTTATGTAAGAAAAGCTCACAAATTACCACTTAAATATGGATTAAAGTCAGATTTTCTCCTTTAAACATATTTAATTGAACTTGGAAAATTACTGGCCAGGTTTTTGATTTGAGAACCAAGCCTGGAATAGAACAAGAAACCATAAGCACCTTTATCTTCTTCTAACAGTAACACCTTGGATGGAAATGTCCATAATATGGACAAAATGTGGGGAGAATATTTGAGATGAGCGTGTGTCCTTGGATTTCTGAAGATATTCAAGATGAGGCTCAAGAGAGAGAGAAAAGGGTAATGGTTTCCAAATAGAGGGAGGGAGATTTAGATTGGATATTAGAAAAAGCTCTTTACTGTGAGAGTTGTGGAGCACTGGAACAGGTTGCCCAGGGAGGTTGTGGATGCCCCATCCCTGGAGACGTTCAAGACCAGGTTGGATGAGGCCCTGAGCAACCTGATCTAGTTGGGAGTGTCCCTGCTTCTTGCAGGAGTGTTGGACTAGATGACCTCTGGGAGTCCCTTCCAACTCTAATCATTCTATGATTCTATGGTTCTATGAAAAATAAAACACTTGAACAGAAACACACATCCTGAATCTTTTATCTGTTTTGATGAAGTTTTAATTACTTAAGTTTCTTCTTTGTGTTAGTTAAAATATTTTTAATATCTTTCTACAAAAGTAAATTCCTAGTCTGACTGAAGCAAAAGCCTAAGTGACACAGTCTCAGGCACAGCTACTGTTACACTGTAATTAGGACGAGATGGAAACCTAACTACATTGAAGTTAGCTAAGTTGAGATATTTTTCATGCCCATTTCTCACATAAGTGTCATCTCATCTACCTGGTGGAATTATGGATTTTTCCACTATTTCTTTCATGCTTAATAAGCACAATTTGTAGCACAGAAGTACTAACAAAAACATTTAAGTCCTAAAAATAATTAGGTAGAAACAACTTCAAAATTACAACATAATTGAAATGCTATTCCCTCCACAAGCAGTTTCGTATAATGAAGTGTACAACAGTGAAGGTGTAACTGGCAACTTTTGAAGTGATCAGACACCATAATAGCAGATCTGGTAGGAAACTGAAGTCAGATGTCTTAAAATATATTAGTGGGTCTTCCATCAGCTGGCATATCAGCTCCATGGAAGGGTCTATGCTCAAAAGCTGTGGTTCACTCATACTTATTCGTTTTATATTATATAGTGTACTCTATATGGCCCTGGCTCATCTGAGTGTTTTACTGTTATTTCAAATTTAAACTTTCTGTCCTTCCCTTATACACCCTTCCTTTTATATACCCTTAACTCCAGGATAACTAGGAACAATCTGACAGCAGGAATCTTTGACTTATGAATTAAAATATGTCTGGTAATTAATGAAATGCAATAGAAGCATTGCTTTCTATTTTGAGTCAAATGAAATGAAGAGGCTATGGAGGATTCTTTAATAACAATAAACATGGAACTCTAATTCCTTTTTATGCTCTGTGATCACATACAAAAGATCTAATAAAAATAATTGCATTAGATGTCCTATTTTGGGAGAAATGCATAGCTAGTATTTAGGAAGACTCTTACTGCTCTGATTTATCTATTAATGAAGCAAAACCTAGTTAATTACCTAATTTGCATGATATTTTGCATCCACATAGATGCTGGGTTGAGCACTGGGGAGAGATTTTTCATGAATCCCTTTTTAAATAAGGTAATAAAGTTGACTGGGCTGACTCTGCAGAGCAAATCATTGGCTGTTTTTCTCCTGTTGGACTGAACTTGGAAATCAAGGTACAGATCAAACAAACTTGAGACCTGGGGAAGACAAGACCTGTCCTCCTCTACTTCCTGTTAATGCACTACAGCTGCAAGTCAATAACCTGCTTGAGGTTCCACAGTACTTGTCCCTTGGCCTTGAGTGGGAACAATGAGGAGGACATTGCAGCTTGTA
The DNA here is from genome assembly GCA_013399135.1 of Heliornis fulica. Classification (NCBI taxonomy): domain Eukaryota; kingdom Metazoa; phylum Chordata; class Aves; order Gruiformes; family Heliornithidae; genus Heliornis; species Heliornis fulica. The sequence goes on along the minus strand of VXBZ01012599.1, from coordinate 389,981 downwards.
GCTTCCTATGTCTTGTCTTACAGCAGAAAGTGGTAGGTCTCCTGTTGCTTTTGCTTCTTTCCATCCATCCTTCCTTCCATCAGGCTTTCTGTGTTCCTTTCATGGTTCAGCCTTTGGCAGGCAGCTAAAATGGAGGAGAGAATTAAAAAGAAAAGGTAAAACTCATGGGTTCAGATAAAGATGATTTAACAGAACAGAAAAGGAAGATAATAAGCGTCATAACAACAGGATATACAAAACAAGTGATGTACATAACAATTACTCACCACCCAAAGATGATGCTCAGCTAGCTCCTGAGTCACACCACCTCTCAGCCAACCCTCCAGCTATGTTTGGAACATGACATCATATCATATGGAATATCCCTTTGGCAAATTTGGGTCGCCTGTCCTGGCTATGTTCCCTCACAACTTCTTGGGCTTTCCCAGTCTTCCCATTGGCAGGACAGTATGAGAAGCTGAAAAGTCCTTGACTGCTTGTCAACAACTAAAACCACCACTGTGTTATCAGCATTTTTGCCATCCTAAACCCAAAACACAGCACTATACTGGCTGCTAGGAAAAAACTCTACTCCAGTCAAAACCAGGACAGCTTCATGGTGGTTTTTCTCAGTCTTTGTCTGTCACTCCTTGGTTCCCTTGTGTCAGGATGCCTTTTTTCAACCTACCTATCCTCCCATCAGTATGTACTTAAAGTTTCTCCACCCCATGCATCTGACAGTAGATACTGCCTCAAGAAAAAAAGACTTATACAATTTTCCCTGAGGCTTTCCCAAGCCCTGTGCAGCTGAGAGTCTGATTTGCCATGTAAAGATGATTTGTACAAGAATGCATCTTTCCTAACATTATCTATTTTAAACCAAGGCATTCCCCCTAAGCCAGTTAGATGTCCAGGCTGAGCCTGCAGTGGCCAGACAGAGCAGTACCTCCAAGGAGTGCTTCTTCCCATCCTGAGGTGGGAGTTTGAAATAGGAAATGTTGGAAATAAGTTGGAAATAGGTTGGAAATAGGCATTCCTGTGTGAACTAATCTAGGTGATCCTGCTCAGGTAGGGGGGTTGGACTAGATGATCTTTCAAGGTCCCTTCCAGCTCTTAACATAATTCTGTGTGAAGTCTGAATACCCTCTTTGAAGTTCTCTTCTCTGTGTTGACAAGAGAAGGAGCCAAGGAAAGCAAATTTAGATTGCACTCAAAACTCTACATGGCTAAAGTTAGGAGAAATTAATTTCATCCTTAGGGTCTTCTAAAAAACTCCCGCATGCTCTATGCAACCACAGAAAAAGTGCCATTATATATAAAAACTCATGAAACAAACTAGGTCTTAAAATGCAAACATCTGCCATTGCAGAAATGAGGAGATTTGGCAGGAAAGAGCTCTCCAAAGAACAGTCCATAGTCTTCCAATCTCTGCTGCTTCAAGTAACAGCTATAATGTATGAGCTATTTAATACTGAAAAAAGGGCAGACTCTCATCACTGGAGATAAATTACTAGTTCTGGAGACTCAGATGTAGCACAAAAGTAACAAACAGCTAAAAAAAAATATTGTCCTCATTACAATAGGTCATATATTGAAATATGGTAATTTGGGTGCTGAGTCACCAAGAGTGCCAAAGAAAAAGTTTCTGCTATAAACCAAATTGGTAAAGTCTGTGTTTTCTGTTTTAAAAATAGAAATTTTGGGAAGAAGATATATAAAACCACATGGGCTTTTGATCTAATTGATACAATTGTGCTTGACATTCATCTACCATTTAAAATATATTTGGAGTTTAATTAGATTGTTTACCGCTGTGTCTAAGATGAGTTTTAACAACTATCATGATATTGAAGCTCAAAAAGCAATTCAAGGTCCTTATTACCCAGGGCAGAAAGATGGTGCCTATCTCTGGACTCAGCAGAGAAATGCCTACATAAAAATTAATGTGTATCTTAGCTATTCAAAAGTTATTTTATAACCTAAATTAGAGCAGAGAAGAGCAACCTCCAGTGTCAAGTACTTGTGATAACATCCATATCTTAAGTATCTGACCACACTTTCTTGTTTGGATGGAGAGATCCTACATCAATATTTTTACCTGGGCTGCTTCTCTAAATTTTAACTGGCAGAGTGTGGGATAAATAATCTGGTGTGTATCAGACCATTGTTCATCTGCAACTTCTTTGAGAATAACAGGAGATCTATGTAGCTCTCATGCTCATGAGATAATCCTTTCTTGGCATGTCACAGAAACATAATGGCACATGATTCATTAAAGATAAAGAGATATCCAAACACAGGCTTTAAAAAGTGCTTGATTTCATTGAAAAATGAAACCAGGAGTTGTGCAAGGGAGGACAAAGACCATCTGATAACACAAAAAGAAAACAAGATGATAAAAGTCTCAACTCAATTTTAAGGGTAATCACCAACTTTCTCTGCTTTCTCAATGCATCCCTGAACTCAGTCCAATAATTGCCTGTGGACACTTTTGAGATTTTGATCTGAATTGCCTGGTTGCCAGAAAGATAATGAAGTAGGACTAGATCATGGTAAAAAGGAAAATATAACCCAATAGATTTCAGTATCATCCTAAATACTATTATCATAATAGAAAACACAACACAACACTGGGACCCAATATTCTGCAGCAATGTTTCTATACATTACTTCTTAAATTACAATGCTCTTGAGGAATGATACAAAAATTTCCAGTTTGAGGCTAAGATTTCCATTTAAAGTAGCACCAAAAGTGTAGCAGAGCTGGCACAAATCGGTCTCAGTCCAATGAAGCTTACAATGAGTTGAGCTCTGCTGTGCTACCCAAGAATTTTCCACTTAGCATTATTTTCAGCCCTGGGTGATGCACGACTGGAGCCTATTGATTCACACAGCACAGGCTCCCATATATATCAGAGCTCTGCCCATATTTGAATCATGATGGCATCACTATCAAGTATTGGTGGGCTCATTTCCTAACCACAATACTGGGATGTTACACAGAAAAATAGGTAGTGGAAAAAATGCTAGATCCAGAATTTAATAAGGAATCATAGAATGGTTTGGGTTGGAAGAGGCCTCAAAGATCATTTCATTCCAACCTTCTGCCATGGACAAGGACACCTTCACTAGACCAGGTTGCCCAAAACCTCATCCAACCTGGCTTGACTGCTGCCAGAGATGGGGCTTACACAACCTCTCTGGGCAGCCTGTTCAGTTGGTAACTGAAGAAACTTATTTTTAGGAAACAGGTATGTGAAAACAAACAAGAACAGAGCTTCACCCCTTAAATCCCTCTCCTCTCCTCTCCTCTCCTCTCCTCTCCTCTTTTTCACAGAACATCTTAAAATCACTGTGGAAGTCACCCTGGGAATAATAGTCCAGACAACCCTGATTTTAAGCTCTGCTTGAGAGCAAAATAATATGATTCCTCTCTAATTGCTATAAACTAAGCGTACTTAGTGCAACTAGATGTCAAAATTTTAAATTCTCTAATCAGGCTGGCATTTAGTTACTCTATCCAATGAGATGGGGAAATGGTCTTAAAATAGAACTAATTACATAAATACATGTTTGTATTTCTAAGGATAGAATTAAAGTGTCTTGTTTCATTTGTGAGATCCTTGCAATTTTTTCTGCAGTTTAATCTGAGGTCTGACAAAGTAGGATCATGCTCTCTGGGCTGAATAAACCAGAAGAATTTCATAGCCTCAGCAGATTAAGGTTAAAGGTCTCCTGATACAGTAACAATGCATGCTCCACTCCCAAGAGGTGGGACAGGATTGCTTCATGTTCACTGAGGGCTGACATTTTTATGAAGGATTTGCTCCCACATTGTATTGGTCTGTGTTAAGAGATCCTTTGTCCATATGCAAAAAAAAAAA
>VXBZ01012599.1:371652-386108 GCA_013399135.1 Heliornis fulica | reverse complement strand
AAAAAAAAAAAAAGAAAGGCAAAATAGTCATGTTTTGTTACTTGCTTTGATTCCACTTAATACGGTGTGGAAAAGTGAATTTAAGGACTGCCCTTATGCAGTATCTGCATATGCATATCTGCTTGAACAGATACTCCATCACTAGTTAAAATTGTTTCTGGATCTTGTCTTCTTTTTTTTTTTATTAGGTTGTCATTTTCATAGTAATTTTCTTCTACCCATGAAAACAATTCTGTGGTGTTTTGCTGATGGCATTTTTAGAATCATAGGATAGTTTGGGTTGGAATTGACCTTTAAAGTTTATCTAGTCCAACCCACTCTGCCACAAGCAGGGACATCCGCAACCAGCCCAGAGTGTCCAAAGCCCCTTATGGCTTTGAACACTTCCAGGGCAGAAGCATCGGCTACGTTTCTGGGCAGTCTACTTCAGTGTCTCACCACTCTCACAATAAAGAATTTCTGCCTAATATCTCATCTATAACTCCCCTCCTTCATCTTAAGGCCATTACCACCTATCTTATCACTCCCTACCCTTGTAACTAGTCCCTCTCCAGATTTCCTGTAGCCTCTTTAGGTACTGTAAGGTGCTGTAAGGTCTCCTTGGAGCCTTCTCTTCCCAGGCTAAACAAGCCCAACTCTCTGTCTCTTTCAATAGCAGAGGCGTTCCAGCCCTTGAATCATCTTTGTGGTCTCATCTGGACTCACTCCAGCAGCTCCATGTCACTACTGCAGGTGGGGTCTCACCAGAGCAAAGTAGAGCAGCAGAATCCCTTCCCTTGACCTACTGGTGATGCTGCTTTTGATGCAGCCCAGGATATGGTTGGATCTCTGAGCTACAAGCACACATTGCCAGGACATATCAAGCTTTTCATCCACAGTCAGACTGAAACACAGACAGCTCAGGATAAGAGAAAACAAGTTTAAAAGAGATTATCTCCATTACAAATAGACAAAGCCTCCACCACTTCTCATAAACTGAAGGTAATCTCTTATGCTTCAGTCTCTCCAAAACTTTATTTGCTCTATTTTTGAACTACTGGATCATGTGTACAGCTGTGAGCAATGAAGCTGGAGCCTGGGAGGCTAAAATATGAGAGCAAAATCTCATCTAAGCTTTGCAGTAGACTTCTGTGATAATTGCATCCAGCACCATTCACCACCACCAGGGAATATTCCATGATTTATCACTCCAATTAATTTTTTTTTCTTTGCCAGTTTTTTCCAAAAGGAGGGAAAACTATGGATTAGCTATTTGACTGCTGTGAGTAGGAATACTTCCAGTTAACTCCTCAGGCTTATGTTTTCTAACAACCTGTGGTGGGTATGGTGCTGTTTACCATTCACAGAAGAACACAGAAATGCAATGGAATAAAATAAAATACACTTTGACACATCTCTAGTCTGTCAGTAATTACAGTTCTGCAAAATGCTTTCCTTAATGCAAGATAGTACAAGCCATTGACTATCATATAACCAAATAACAAAATTTGTAAAGGTACAAACTTTTATGCAGTTGAGAATATCTATATCTGTTTTTATTTTTATTTCTGCTTTTATGTCTTCCTAGGTATTTTGAGGGACCAAACAAAAATTTGAATTTTCTGGACAGGAAAACAAGATGGGAGTAATAATATCTTAGCTGGCCTCAAAATGGGAATTATTTTCTCCATATCAAGTAATAGTGAGAACTTGACTTATTTGTATATTGTTTTAACTAATGAAAGGAAATTTTAAAAAGTGGTCTGCAAAAGCATGCAGCTTTTCTTAAACTTCAAGATATTAGTATCTCTCCTAAGAATAAAGCAGGCACATAAATTCCTGTTGTAATTTTATAATGGATGTCTCTAGCAGATGGTGCATTTTAACAAGGTTGAAAAATCCCTATGGGCTAAAAAGAACAGGGAATGAAACAAGCATTTCATAAGGAAGCTAAATCAAATACATTTAAAAAATGAAAGGCGACTTTTTCCAGCAGCCAACCTATATACAGTGTGTTTATATTCTCAGGGGTCTTTAAGACAATACAAACTCCAAACACTTTAAACATACTTGAAAATCATTTTGGTCTCCTCTAGGATGTTTCTGATGAATGTTTTACCTCCAGTTTGCACCACAGGCATGCTTAAAGGATTCTGTAGAGATTTACTAAAAGTGACAGTTTATTTATATTTCTTAAAGGCTGTGACCAAAAAAATTATCACCCCTTCCCTAATTTCCATCAGGACCAGCTCATCCTTGGTGTAACTTCTTAGATGACTAGAAATCTACTTTGAATAAAATGAAGTTGAACCAGTGCAGCTCATTTATACAGGAGTGAATCCAAAGTAATTTAAGAAATCTTAACAGATGTAATTGGTTTAAAGCAGCATAATTGAGTTGGCAATTCAAAAAAGTATTTAAATACAGACATAACTTCATCTCTGCTCATGCTTAGCTTTAAACATGCATTTAAATCCAATCACTTAAATACATGCTTAAGTATTTTCCGGAATATGATGCTTTCCTGAATCACAGAGTGTTTTTCACATTTTATGGTGTGCAGTATATTTAGGTAATTTAGGCACTCAGAATAGAAAACTTTAAGCAGTACTGAAGTGTTAGAACAACCTTACTGTTTATTATACAGACATGTTTTGTGGCACTGTGTTTAAGGCCATTTTGACTTCTATTTAGATAGATAGATAGATAGATAGATAGATAGATAGATAGATAGATAGATAGATAGATAAATAGATTTTTCCCAAGAGAATTTCAATTAATTCACCATTATGCTTTCAACTTTTAGTCAGTAGTTCTACATGCTAAACTATTTCTGTGAGATTTCAAAGCTCTGTTGGAATACCTTGACAAGCCAAAAAATGTTAGCTAATGAGCTAGCCATTTTTGTTTCACATCCAAGCATTAACAAAGGTCTCTCTTGAAACACACACTGTGTTGATTGATTTGTTCTGATTCTGAACTGCAAGATTTGTGGTACTTAAGAATTTCAGATCTTGTCCACCCATCAGTCTCCGTAAAGACTCTTTTGGTAGATTAATCTGTTTAAGAAGATCAGTTATTGCAGGCAGGAGGTTTGAGAACTTAGAGAAAAAGAAATCTTTATTTCCTGGGTACTGTCTAGCATGACTAAGTCTTTGGATATTATTCTAAAATAAATAAGCCATAATAAGCCTGGATGAGGTTGCCCAGAGAGGTTATGGAGTCTCCTTCTCTGGAGACATTCAAGACCAGTCTGGACATTTACCTGTGTGATTTAATCTAGGTGATTCTGCTCAGGCAGGGGGGTTGGGCAGGATGATCTTTTGAGGTCCCTTCCAACTCCTAACATTCTGTGACTCTGTGATAATTATTATTGTCAAATGACTTTCTAATATTTCTCAGTAGAAAGATTTGTCTAACTTAGGTACTTGGAGGGTCTTTTTACTTTATGCAGTGACCAGAGGGAGCAGAGGTAATAATTTTGGCATAAGTCCCTTTCCCTTTGTCTGAAGATGGAATAATAGAATCATAGAATTCATTAAGTTGGAATGGACCTTTAAAGGCCACTTAGTCCAACCCCTCTGCAGTAAGAAGGGACATCTTCACTAGATCAGGCTGCTCAGAGCCCCATCAAGCCTGACCTTGAATATCTCAAGGCATGGGGCCTCCACCACTGCTCTCAGCAACCTGGGACAGTGATACACCACCTCATGTTGAAGAATATTTTCCTAATATCCAACCTAAATCTCCCCTTTTCTAGTTTAAAACCATCACCCCGTCCTATCACTACATGCCCTTGTGAACCGTTTTTCCCCAGTTTTCTGGTAGGCACCTTTCAGGTATTGGAAGGCTGCTATAAGGTACCCCCAGAGCCTTCTCTTCTCCAGACTGAACAACCCTGAATCTTTTACCATTAACAATGATGACCCCCAACCACCCATTATGTTGTCTTTGCTATGGACTGATCTATTACTATAGTAAAGGCATCTTAATTTCCAGACACTTCTAGATTTTCTGAGACCACAAGTCAGTAGCTGAGGAAGTGAGACATAAAATCACGCTTCATTATGGCATTTATGCAAGCCAGTTTTGGGGATTTGCATTTATTTCCTCCCTATTTCTTTCTAAAGCACAGCTGATCAGAAAATATTTTTTAAAAGCTCTCTCAGCTAAAGAGTTTATACATGAAAGCACATGCTTTCCCCATGGGGCAATGTTTGTTTGACAAAAATAAAAGAAAACCTTTGGCTGCTTTTCAGCAAACGATTGTTTTAGGCAAAAAGCAACACATTTCAACTGCAAGAGATCTGATGGTTTCCAATTATCTGGAATTGGTTAAAACTTCCATCTACCTGAAACTGGAAACAATAAAAAAAATTTAAAAATCCCTTGAAAAATTTAACCAAAATATGAGCTTTCCAATAGAAAATAATTTGTTTTTTTTTTCTCACTGACTCTGATACTTTGATCTGTTCTCTTCTTTATAAGCACAGCTTCTTGAAATATTGTGCAGTCTTATTCTGAATGAGATTTTCTGTGGGTGTATAGTTATTTTTGTGGAAACATATCTACTGTGTTCACCTACATCTGTTTAGATATCTTGCATAAGAAAGTGGGCAGATATTTCTTCACGCTTCAGGCAGTTTTATGTTCTTTACGCCCTCACATTTCTGAACTGAGAGCATTACTGGTGCCACTACCGCAGCACTGCAACTGATTCCTGGCTATTTTTGCAATTAGGTTTTTCTTTAGATTGATGCAATGGAAGATAGCATCTTCCCACGGATTTAAATCTCCTCAAAAAAACCCCAAATTATGGTCTTATGAGTTATAAGGGACCTATGCTTAATGTATTTCTAGTCCTGAGAGATGTCTCTGGGAAATAATGTAGTGAAATGTATTTACTGCCAAATGGCCCTTCAAAGTTAATGGCCCATTGTTAAAAATGGTATTTCATGGTAATTTGAGTTCTTCCTGAATTTAGGACACTTCACTGTGCAAGAATGTAACCTCATCAGAAAGAAAAATGAATTGATATGATTGGCACCTTGCTTTAGTTTCCAGTTTACACCTCTTAGTCCTAGCATTAGATCTGTTTTACTGGAGAAAAAACAGGGAAATAAAAAGGTATTGAAATCCAAAAATCATGTTTTCAAACCCTGTTTTTATTAACGCTTGCAATATGTTTTTCTGGCATTACATCTGAAAGAGAAATGTTATACAGCTTCCTTATCTCCTCTCTTAAATAAATGTTGGCAATTCGATCCAATAGCACAGGAAGAGAAAAAGCACAGGAGAGGCTGCAAAGCTTTGCCGGCCTCATGTGACACGACGCATCAAGCAGGTTGGACCGTGGTGTTGGTAGGACATCCTTTGTCACCTCTCCTTTTCTCAAACTTCAACCCCTCTAGTAAATTTGTGACCATTTTGATTTGGACTCATATTAAGCACACATCCAGTGTAAGATGCCATAAATTTGTCTCCAAGCTGAACTACAGTTTTAGATCAAAGTCAATGGTTGTAGAAGATGTGAAAAATTATGTTCCTTCATTTCTCCACTTTATCTTTGGAGAGATGGGAAGGAGAAAAATCACATTCTTTGATCTCTTATTTTCCACAGTTACAAATCATGTAAAGCCTGACTTTTCCGGATTAAAAGTCTCCACTTATATTTACACATTTTGTTCTTCTTGATGTGTTCATGATTCTTCCAGTGCTTGCTGACCTCACAGAAAATGCTTCCTGAATGTTGATTGAAAAACTTGACTTCCAGACTTCTTAACCAAGATAGATGCTGGTTTTATTATAAGGATTACAATACTTTTTTCTAAGAAGTCACCTTGAGAGTTTGTCATATTGCACAAAGAACTTATTCTTGCACTGGCAGATTATCCTTATTCTACTTTTTTTCTAATAATGTATTGCAGTGAGAAAATTAATTGTTCAAGCTTCAGGGCAATATCCAGCTGGGACAAAATAGAGGAAGACATTATTTCTTAGCTTTTTATGAAAAAGATAAGCCTAATGTACTATTTCCTTGAGCCGCAATGGTAGAGAAAAGCAGGTAGCACTGGGAACATGACTTATGCATAGACTGGCTAAAGAACCACCACTTATGAAACGTGGTATCTGCTAGTGTTGTGGACAGTGACTTCCAAACACATTCAAATAGTCCCCATAAACCAGTGAGTCTTTGGGTCATTCCAGTCTTTTGGAAACAACAGTTCTAGTTCCTTTTTCCACAGCTGTCTAATATAGCATAACAAGATAAAAAAGCCAAACTCTCTTTCCTGTATTTTCTGCTTGACAGCTACTGATTTCAATATTAACTTATCTGCCTTAACTACTTCTGCTTTTGGTGCTTTCTCTAGCCATTGTCATAGACTCATCTTACTTAACTCCTAAATATTAAATTTATACATGGATAGTACAGAAGTCAATCTTCATTGCCACGTTGATCATGGAAGGCCTGATAAGGAAGCTAATACTCCAAGCAGGTTTTTTTCCAAGAAGGCAGCTTTTATTTCTGTGAAATTTCTGATGGACAAACAATCCCAAAAGTTCAACAACCTTGGAACAATTCAGTCTGGTTCCAGGTCTGTGACTGAAAACATCCCAGGACTCTAATTCTAGTCTGGCAGATGATGAAATAAATGATGTGTACATTGGACAGCTTCTTTTGATGGGGAGAGAACTTTATGTGGGACTTCGGCTAGAAAGTACCTGATGTTGGAGAACTGGAGAGGGACTGCAGAGTTGTCTGTGTAGGAGATACATAGAATTCCATTGCCAGACCATGATAACTGTATGTTAGTAATCTCAAAGACAGTTTCTTGACAAACCAGGAGAATCATGGCCAGCAAGGGTGGAGAAGGTGAGAAATGTGGGAAAAAAAAAAAAAAAACAGAGGAAGCAAAGTAAGGTTTCAAATGAGGTTTGCAACTCTCCCCATGCTTTAAAGGATAACTGACAACTTCATCTCTTGCAGAATACTGCAGACTCTTTGCAGAAGAGTTCACTAGGCTTTTTTAATCCTGCCAAGGATGATATCTAAGCTTACAAAACAGTTTACTGTTTATCCATCTGGCAACATGTAAGAAAAACACATGAATAAAAGAAATATCTTCTCTAGCCCTCCAAGTCAGAGAAAAAATGTCACTCAATCCAAGAGGGATAATTGAATATGATAAAAGCCCTGAACCTCAAAAGTATTTGTATATGTTATCCCATGGATAAGGCTAGTGTTAAGTTCCTGTGAAATTTAGAAGAATTAGGAAAGATCAGAAGTTTGGGGGTTTTTTTTGGTTTTTTTGTTGGGGTTTCTTTTTTTTTTTTTCATAAGATGCCTCTGCCAATCTGTTACAGGAAGAAAAAAAAACCAGAATTACTGAACTGTGTTAATTATTTACTCTGACAATCTGAACAAGGATTTCAATTTACATAGTTTGGGAGTCTCTGTTGACTAAAAGTGGAGAAATATTCAGGAGCTTAAAGGCAAGGAGTGAATCAAGAGTGAGTGTTTATTAATACATAATTGAATTTACTACTCCAAGGAGAAGTTTATTAGTATGTTACAGCTCTTTGGTCTTCATATACAGAAAGGGATGATTTGGACAGGATTTAGAATAGTTAGACAGACTCTGAAAGATAAAATCATTAAGACAATAAATGCTAGAAGGAAAATCCTGAAAGAGAAAAGAAAAATTGTACATCAGTCATTATTCCTATATAAAGTGTAAACTAGAAAAAAAAAAAAAGGAAAAAATAACATAACTAAAATACTTATTTCTTTTTAATGAAGACTAAAAAGGAATTAGAATAAAACGTTTATTATCATAGAAAAACAGAAAGACAACAGACAGACCTTGAGCTTGTTTTATCTAGTTTTAGTCTCTAGGTTTCAGTATTATCATGCCAACTGACTTTGCTGAGCAGTGAAAGCATTGTAAAAAACAAATTAGAAGTCAAAATTGATATCCCAAGCCTCACAGAAGCCAGAAGAAATAAAAGGTGGGCTTCACCCATCATAATCATGCACAATATAGTTGTCTGAGCTGGTTCCCTGAGCAAGCCATTGTAGGTTCCCTTTGTAATGGGATGAAATATGCACTCTTGAGTCATAATTCATCTGTCCTGATTTAGAAACCCTCATAGACCAGAATGAATTCTGCCCTAAATAAATTCCTCTTTCATGGACTAAACAGCCAGCTCAGTATTACATGTGTTCAGATGAACCACACTCCAGATGTTTTGTTAATGCAAGAAAGTCCAAGGAAGAAAATAGTGTCTAAGTACAATCTATATATAGCAAGGAAGAAAAAAATCTTGTATCTTTATCTAACGGTTTTCCGTTCTTTTAAGTATTTTGGTATCTAGTAAGTACTGGAAGCAATGTCTGTATCCCCTCCAGTTACCAAAAATGTGCCACTGTTTATTTTTTATCCTGGCATCTTCTGACAACATCCATATGTTTAAGTTCTCCTAGCCTTTAAAAGAGAGTGCCATATCCAAATTTCCTATTAAGAATTCTTCCTGGCCTTTCATAATATGCCCTAAATTGCACCGGGGAATTATTTGTGAGAATATTACTTGGCCCAGACCAAACCTGTTCCAGGAACATCTCTGACAATCATAAATATGGCAAATAGATTTGCAGTGCCCATTCCAGGCTGTTGTTTATTGTACTGATATAGAGGTGCCCAATGAAAATTACTTCATAGCACAACTTTAAGATTTTGAGCTTCAATAACCTGTAGCACACTTCAGTAGAGAGAGTGGCCAAGAAAATCTCAGTGCAGGTTGGATCCACCTCCAAGTTGTCATGTCTCCATTTTCAATAAAATGTGGAACTTGGAAGTTATGAAGGAAGGTGATATATAGTAAGAATAAATGACAGCTGGTTCTGATAAAGGGGAATATTTTCTGGGTAACATTAGTATATATAAAAATAGGAGATATGATCATGGGCATTAAAGTGATCACTGGCAAATAACTGAAGCCAGAGCAGTCCAAAAGAAGAGAAAATTGCTACATGGTTTATTTCTGATCACTTTATATAACAACATGAGGCAATCACAAAACACAGAGCCAAGCTTACAGCTCATCTTTTAAGTCAAGAAGAGGATAAATCTGGAGTTCTGCAATGTTATACATCAGTAGACAAACAGCGAGTGGTCCAAACTAATGATGGATATATCCTGACAACTCACTCTTGATCTCAGTGGGAATAGGTGGAATAAGAATGCCACCAACCATAACACTAGCAAAAAAAATCTAGATCAGTCTAGAAGTATAGACTTTCAAAGAGAGTGCCAAGGTGATTAAAGCCCACTTGGGCTCTTAGGGAACAATAGACAAGACCTGTATGATTACCACCACATTATCCCTAGCATCACTGTAATTTTAAGTGGTGCAGTAGGTTTATTGTAAAATACAAGATTTATCTATGAAAGAAAAACATTACAGTAAAAATTATAGTTGACAATAAAAAACAGAACAGAAGAGAATTTTACTTAGGAATATTATTTACATTTGTTCTGCAGTAGAAGTTGGTTGGGTTACTTCAACAAGGATGTCTTCTGCTGCTTGAATCACGTTAAGGGATATTGCCTTAGAGACCTATAGAAAACTCATGCTTTTCTTGAATCACAGATAGGAATCCCTGAGGCTGTCTACCCTAAGATATCATTAGTGGCATGAAATGCCTACCCAGGGACATCTGAACCAAGATAAGATTTTCTTGGTATAATAGTTGTATCAAAATGAAGTCAAAGATGGGGTTCTGCTGCTTAAATGCAGATATCTTCAGCTGTATAAGAAGCCCTGGAACATATCCTGTCTGGCCTCAAGCTGCCAAATGAAAAGGATGTGAAGAGGCCCTGTGGCATTCTGCCCTACCTTTGTGTGTCAGATGCTGAAAGGTATCAGAAATGTCAATGGATGTCTACATTTGCACAGCTGGATTTCAACCCTTGTAAAAAAGAAGCTTTCCAGTTGAACAACTTTATTTCTCTGCTTCAGTATGTGCTGAATACTTTTAAAGATTTCACTGACTATTGAAAGGGCTTCCACTGACTATGGTGAGACCTTTAATACATATCTCGAAGGTATATATTTTCACTGCAATTTGCATACCTGAAACTGGGTCTGAATCTTTCCCCTTTCTGTGGGTGTCTGGATCTACACAAATTCCACTTTCAGGACTCAGTTCAGTTTTCTAATAATATGAATTCTGATAGTTGCGCTTGGTTTTCTTGAACGCTCAAGTCCTGGAGACCTATGTTTAAGTTTCTAAATCTATTCCTCAATTATTTTGGGTAACCCTATATTGTCAGGTAAGATATCTCCAAGCCAGCAGAGTCTGATAAAACTTATTTTCCAAAGTTCCAAAAAATTATTTCAAATAATCTTGTAAACTTTAGCAATTAGTCCCCCAGAAGTTGTGGAGGCCAGGGCAGCTCCCAGAGCATTGGAATAGGGTAAACATAATACTTATCTTTAAATGAAAGCCAAAAAAGGAGGATTCAGAAACTTTTAGACTGGGCAACCTAACTGTGATAGTCACAAAGATAGAGAAGATTGTTGAAAAATTGCTTTGCAAACACTGGCAGGAGAAGAAGGTGATAAGAAACAGATAACATGTATTTGTCAGGGACAGGACACGTCCAAAGAATCTGATACAATTCTCTGATGGAGTAGAAGCATAAAGTTTAATGTAAAGTCATATAAAGCAATTTATTTTAGTGATTCTTGTATTTATTTTTATTTTCTCATAAATAATAGAAGGCAGATCATTAATCTCTTTTTATGTCTTGTAATTGGCAAATACCTATTTAATGTGAAATACATTTCCTAGGAAAATGTCATACTGTTAATTGATACTCTGCAGCAATTGGCATACCTTGGCAAGAATGAGATAAGGCAGATGTACCAGAATTTGTTATGGAAGTATTGCCACCATGCAAAATTGCTCAACTCCTTGAGGGATTTCCCCTTCTTGAACCACAATTCTATATTTCTGTCTATCTTGTCCATATTGCTCAGTTAATCACAATCTGCACTGCTACAGTGATGCTATCAGCCTGATTTCCCCAACATTTATACTGGCAGTCATAATGCAGAGATTATTAAACTATACTCATGTAAAAGAGATATGGATCAGGCTCTTGAGTTACAGAAACACTAAATTCAAAAGCTATTTTAGAGCGAAAATAAGCTTTTGGTAAAATGACTTACAAAGATATGAAGTCCTTAGAATCAAATATGAAAATTATTGACTAGTATTTTTGAAAGCCTAAGGCTTCATTCTTAAAGCTTTTCTGCTAAACCTGTTATAAGGTGTTATAAGATGTAATATATACAGTTTTCAACAGTTTTTCACACTACTATCATGGTCGTCTTTTCAGTATGGACTCCAAATCATAGTATTTAATTGCATGAAACAAGCACTGAATTATAAGTTGGCTTTCAGTAAAAAAAACCAGCAACTATAAAGATGCATAAATACTAAAAACCTTTGAGATTTCACCTTTTTCTATATCTAGATTCTCAGTAATTACTCAACATTTATAGTTTAAAATATTATTTAGAAAATTGGTAGAGTGACATCTATTAAATCTATAAATCATATTTCAAAAATGTATAAAGGAGCAAATGTTAAGATGTCTACACATGCATCCATAGTGGGTTTTTCAAAAATACCTTTGAGGTATTCGAAGAAATCACTTAGATGTCTATTAGGCAGATTAGTCAGTCATTTTTAATTGCCTTTAAAATGTCAAAAGTGCATAAAATCTCTGTGTTATCTCACCTACAGTTAGCAGTCTGAAAATAAGTTTTCTAGATTCCCTCACTAGTCAGTTATGTGAGGTGGGTGTTACCAGAGGTCAGTCTACTCCATCTATTCATTATAAATTATTAATAATTTATTGTTACTTATTAATTTACTACTCTTTTTTTTTTTTTTTCCTAAAGAGGGAGCTTGGTGATCTTTGGCTTGGTGTCTTTGAAGAGGAAACAAGAAATAATAGACTGTAACACATAGGACCATGCCTGGAAAATATCTAAGTGTGGGAACTGAGAGAATATTGAGCTGTTTGTTTTAATTAAGTATGGTCTGAAAAACAGAAGATCAGTATATAAGATGTTACAGTATGAATGCACGTGTTAAGAATCTAAAATTCATGTGAATGTTAGTGTTTACCAAGTCTGTTCTCTAATAGAGAAATGTCTAGGTTCTTCTTACAGTCCTCTAAATACTTACTTTAAGTTCTGTCATGGTTTAACTGCAGTCTGCAACTAAGCAACACGGAGACACTCGCTGACTCCTGCCGGGCAGGTTATGGGAAAGAAATGGAGGGGTGAAAGTGAGAAAACTCATGGGCGAAGATAAACGCAGTTTAATAGGACAAGAGGAAATGGTTTAAAATTTCACCAGGGGAGATTTAGGTTAGATATCAGGAAGAATTTCTTTACTGAATGGTTTGTCAAATATTGTAACAGGCTGCCCAGGGTGAAGTCACCATCCCTGGAGGTATTTGCAAGGTGTGTAGACGTTGTGCTTGAGGACATGGTCTAGAAGTGAGCTAAGCAGGGTTAGGCCACGGTTAGACTCGATGATCTTAAAGGTCTCTTCCAACCCAAGTGGTTCTATGATTCTTTGATTCTATAATAAAGCAAAAGCAACATGTGCAAGCAAAGCAAGACAGTTAATTCATTTCCCACTTCCCATGGGCAGGCAGGTGTTCAGCCATAACCAGGAAAACAGGGATCCATCTTGCATAACAGTGACTGGGGACATCACTCTGAATGCTACCCTCTTCCTTCCTCTTCCCTGAGGCCTCTGTGTACTAAGATTGACATCATAGGATATGGAAAATCCCTTTGGTCAGCTGAGGTCAGCTGTCCCAGTGGTGTCTCCACCCAACTCCTTGCCCACCCAACTCCTTGCCCATCCCTAGTCAACTCGATGATGGGGTGAGGTGAGGAGCCTAGGTGATGTGTAAGCACTGTTCAACAATAACAAAAACATCTCTACACAATAAAATCATCTCTGTGTTATCAACACTGGTTTCAGCCTAAATCCAAATACAGCTCATACTGCCTCTATGAAGAAAATTAACTTTATCTCAGCCAAAACCAGAACAAGTTGGGTTTGTTGGGGGTGGTTTTAAGTTTCTTTGAAGTCTATCAAGCTACATTTAAGCACCTAAGGATATTTTATAGGAAAGTTTCTTCAGGAATTTGTAAAATTCAGGTTCAAGGTGGGGAGTCTCAGTCTGAAAAATTTTACC
Organism: Heliornis fulica; assembly: GCA_013399135.1. Classification (NCBI taxonomy): domain Eukaryota; kingdom Metazoa; phylum Chordata; class Aves; order Gruiformes; family Heliornithidae; genus Heliornis; species Heliornis fulica. The sequence goes on along the minus strand of VXBZ01012599.1, from coordinate 372,837 downwards.
TTATTTTCCATTCTTTTCTTGTCAAAAATGCTTAAAAAGTTTACTGACACAAAATGTTCAATTCAATACACAATAAAATCATCTCTGTGTTATCAACACTGGAAAAAAAAAAGCAAAGTGAAGAAAAAACCCAACCTGTATTAATAAATGATAAAATGTATCTTCTGCCTATCAGTAGATCAATGGAAAGAACACCTACACTTCCTTAGATCCAGATCCAGGGTTAATTCCTTTGTCTCCGTGTAAGCAAGAGTGCCCTCTTGTTCACGGTCCCACACAGTCTCCACATCACTGTGACAGTGCCTATCTAGGCACCATTAGTCTGCCTTGACAATATTTTTTGAATCAGTGATTGAATTGAGATGTCACTGGATTCAGCCCTAGATGAGTGACATAATCCCCAAACAAGACAGTCACTCTCTGTTCTCTCGCTTTGCCTCATCTCGCTTGGTTTGTGCATTTAAAAGACACTTTTAGAACCAACTCATAAGCATAGGGGAGGAAAGAACAATGTTGGGTTTTGAGGTTTTTTTAATAAACTAAACAAAGCCATTAGTTATATTTATACTCCAGAAATTTATCGCAAAACAAACACAAACCTTTTAGTACAAGACAGAAATATAGAGAGAAATATGACAACGAATCAGAGAACATTAAGAGTTGGAAGGGACCACAAAAGATCACCTAGTCCAACCTCCCTGCCTGAGCAGGATCACCTAGATTAATCACACAGATTGGTCTTGAATGTCTCCAAAGAGGGAGACTCCACAACCTCTCTCAGCAGCCTGTCCCAGGGCTCTGTCACCCTCACAGTGAAAAGGTTTTTCCATATATTCAGATGGAACTTCCTATGTTCCAGCTTGGATCCATTGCCCCTTGTCCTATTGCTGGTCAACACTGAGAAGAGCCTGGATCCATCCTCCTGACACTCACCCTTTACATATTTATAAACATTAAGGAGATCATCCCTCAGCCTTCCCTTCTCCAAAGTAAAGAGACCCAGCTCTCTCAGCCTGTCCTCATAAGGAAGATGTTCCACTTCCTTCATCATCTTGGTGGCCCTGCGCTGGACTCTCTCAAGGACCTTTATGTCCTTCCTGGACTGAGGGGCCCAGAACTGGACGCAGTATTCCAGATGCAGTCTCACCAGGGCAGAGTAGAGGGGGAAGAAGAACCTCTCTTGAC